>JARIHO010000139.1:0-142500 GCA_029282495.1 Mycena albidolilacea | reverse complement strand
AATTTAATGACACTCAAACAGGCATGCCCTTCGGACATCAAAAGAGTTAAGTTCGTATTCATCGTCCGTTACGAGGAACCTTTTTCTCATTATTGGCAGAGCATTGCCGGCTGTGTGTGAAGTTATGGACGTTGATCTGCAAGACCCAATGATGTGATCTATATACGCGCTCGACTTGCCTAAACTCAAGTACGTATCTCAGCTTATCAGTACAAACCTCGATTTAACTCTGGCCCAGGCGCGGTCAAGTCACCACTTGGAGTTCTAATGAGGGCTCCGGAATGTTCATGTTGAGCCAGTACCCGGCCATCAACCCCAAATTGTCCATAGCGTAAGACTATTTTGCCACATTACTGGCCCAAACTGATATGATTTGCATGTTAGCACCGTTTGGGCCCTGCTGTTGTTCGTACGAAAAGGGCACTACATCAATCCAGCCAGAATCGATCCACGTGTGCTGGAAGCTCGTTCGCCAGTTTACGCCCGAGATGGGCCCAGAAAGAGGTGCGAGTACTGTCCATCCCTGCGCTCAGTTGTTCACGCTCGTTTTAGATGGGTGCTATCTGTTGACGCCAGGCCTGCGGTGTGCGTTTCGGTCGTCAATGCTGTGCAGTCGTCTGTGCAGCAGATCAGTACGGTCTACGGCGCTTCTAACAACGCGACCCCGCTCCTCAAGTTTATTACCGGTGTTCACCTCAGTCAAGATTTCGATCGTATTACCGGTCTGTGCGGAATGGTCTTCAACCTGTCGCTTATGCATGTGCAACTCAACATGAGTGCCCTAACTTTCGGCACGAGGGGTATTTCAATTGATAAATATGGCAAGCCTTACGTGTTTTAAGCCTGCCAGCACTCGCTCACTTCACTTGCAGAAAAACTAGGGTCTCCTGATCAGAAGGGTATCAAGAGTTCTTCTAGTTTGTATCGCAAGCAAACCTACACGGCTCCCACAGACTCGCTTAACTATGACGACGATAGTAAGTTCAATTCGTTTAGGCGGGTTGTCCTGTACTCACCAAATTTCACTAGTTCCTGTTTACGACGGTCGTCACACTGGCTTCGACGCATCTGTCGATATTGATGACCTGGCCCGTATCCTACCGCTTTATACCGGTGAAATACCCGCCAACTCTTGCACCGCCGTCGCCTACACCGTTTCTAACTTCGTCAAACATTATCCCGGGCGAGACGACAAACAACATTTAAGCTTCAACCTTCAATGGGTCGTGGTTTTAGGCGAGCCGGAATAATATTATTGCTTATATCCTGCCTTCAGCACGTGTGCTTCACGCTCCTCCATTTTTTATATATATTTGCCCGTGACTTGTCATGTCTTACAATTACGACTTCTTACAATTCCGTTACACAATGTCATACTACAAGCTTTATACCAAGTTACAATATAAACCTCCGCTTCACTCCGGAAACGAATGGCTAAAGGAACGGATATAAATTGCAACTAAGAGATACAGCATTTAATATAATAGCGATGAAAATAGAGCATCACCTGAGCATGGAGAGTGAAGAGTGCTTGTGTTTAATGCTGAATCAACATGTGCGAGCGGCTTTCGTTGGGAAAGATGGGTTGGAAGGTCGCAGGATCTTGCAAGGGTAGACAGTGAAGAAACCCAGAAGAAACAGCAGACAATTGCTATCAATGACGGTCTGCGGGAAATTCGGTAACACGTAGCCAGAACACGGGCAATTTGTGACTAGTGAAGGAGGCAGCAAAATTGAGACCAGAGCACAGACATCAGAATTCGAGGAATAAGATATGAGGGGGGCAGAAACTTCATGGCGACGTGGATTCAGATAATGCTGAGACTGGAAAGAATTGTGGCGAAGACGATGGGTTGTGCAAGAAAGATATGGGGGAAGGCCAATGCTTCGCACGGCATAACTCGCACTTTTTTTTCTTTGCTTATATTCTTGTTTTCGGTGTTTGGTTGGCAGAATTACAAATGCAAAATTGGGCCTTTGTTTAAATCGAATCATCACGGTGTTGTCGAGTGCAGTCTGTTCGTAGTTTTCCAGCGTAGATAATTTGATATATCAATTCGGCTGATCGGGATCAGTTCATTATTGGTGATTGCCGATGCAACCGAATCAGGCGGTCAAAGCGTACTATACGAGATGCGCCGAGTAGGTAGCAGGCTCGTATTATCTGGCCAATATATTCATAAAACAGTCCCTATAAATAAGTCGACTTGACGGGCGCTTAACAACTTCGCTCTCAAGTCTCGACCACCACGATCCATCCGGTGAGTTTTGGCTTCGCTCGTCTTTGCACATCTGAATCGGGTGCAGATGCCGGCTGTGCGGAGGAACCGAAGGCTGCAGGACATCGTTCGAACGTCTATCCTCAATCCAGGCGCCGTCGCTCTACTGTAAGTATTTCACTTTAGCTATTTCGCGTATTCCGCCCGACTCACCGGCTCAGCCCCGATCCGTATCCCAGCAACGGGGCCGGCGTCAACTACCTCGTTACCCGCGACCTCGTCACAGACGTAGCCGCTCACGAACAGGGACTCCTCGACGACCAAGGCCTCCTCTCCCGGCGGGAAATCAAACTGGGTGAAAGTCAAGACTTCGATCAGCGCTTGCCAGGGTACAGGGCGTGCCAGCATATGTACAGGCACGAATGGAAGGTAGTTTACACCACATCCGAGCGTAAATTGACTGGTGGGTACCATACACTTCATCTTTCCTATCGGTCTAACCCGTTTACAGAACACCTGGTGCAAGATGAGACACGCTTCGCGCGAAGGCCGCGCACCATATGCTCTTGCCACAAGCGGCACACAGAGTGGGTGGATTACTTGTCCGTGGGAGGGGAACAGGGGATGCATAACGAATTTTTACGCTGGACCGCTTTGCGGGGGCTTACCACGATTATCAATTACATTTGTTAGACAAATTGGGCGGGTGCCTTGTATCGTACCTGTATATATCACGTTGTATATTATGGGCTCACATATGATGTATTTTCGACACAAAACCCGGGACGATGCTTTGTATTATAACGATTTACCTCGGACATGTTTGGATTATACGACTTGACACGTAGGAAAAGCCGAGGTTGAGGAGATGGATCAATGTTCGCCAGCAACGACTCATACAGATTTGAGGAAACTTGCACAACTGGCCATGTACTGTACCCAGGCGCAACAGTTGAGTCCAAGGAGGAAGATTTAGCGCTGACAGTGAACATCCAAAAGCCAGAAGATTCCGAGTGAGGCGCTCGGCGGATAATCAGCAGGGAAAGGGCGAAGACGGTGAATGGGAGACGACGACGACCTTGGCTTTTATCTGTGCCATGGAGATACGGCCGCAGTGAGAAATTTTGAATGGCCTAGAGAGTATCGTGAGCTGCAGCGTCATTTCTAAATGAAGAGACTCGCGGCGCAGTAAGAACTCGCCGCGAGGAACTGTTTTTGGTCGCGGATCGCAGTACAGATGGGTCAGGTGGCTGATTATTATTTGTGTGGAGCATTTTTTCGACGCTGCACAAATGGGGTATCCAGAAACTGGGCTACAAATGGGGACAGTAGTTGAATAGAGACAGGCAATAGTACCGCAAAAGCCGAGCAAAACACAGTCTAAAAGGAGTTAAACACAGGAGATGCAGAGAGCAGGACGAAAAGCGCAAGGATATATGGAGAAATAGCATGGCCGAGGAGCCATTTGCTTAAAGAACGGTTAATGTTTGCCATCGCTTGACTCCTGAACCGTTTATTTAACTCTGCCCCCTTGTAAATATCTACGATCAATCGGCGATCAAATCGGCCGGATGGGCCCGAAGTCTTGCGTGCGCAATACACGCACAGCCACAAGTCTTTGTTCTGCTCTCACGCTTGCTGGCCTGGTCTCATGGCTCAAGCCTCTGTCCCCGAGCGATTCACACACACTCGACTTTTCCGCGAATACTCATGGCTGTCTGAGGCCTTCTTATCTGGTACCTGGGTCGAGGCGGCCAGCGAAACAAAGGGTTTGAAGAGCTACGGTGAATTTCTCCTGAATCTCGACCACCAGGTGCCCCTTGCTACCTCTATCATGTACTCCGATTCCGAATGGCGCGCACTTCTCGGGCTGGACAACATTTGCTCTGTGGATCGGGATCAAGTCGGCACGAACAGCAGAGCCATGGCGAAATGTTGGACAACCTTGCTGAGGTTCCAAGTGTTGGATGTCTTATTAGCAGCGAAATATGGGACATCCGATATGCCTTGCGTCGTGCACCCGATGCCCTCGGGGACCAAACAAGCCGAGGTGAGTGTGAGCCAGTCCGAAATATCCGCGTTGTCTTGATTTGCATGCAGTTGTTGACGTCGTTGAGCACTTGGCCAGCCAGAATCACCAAGTTTCAGACGTCATGGGGCAAACAAGTCGATCAAGAAAGGAAGGAATCTAAGAAGAAGGGCCGACCATCGAGCGGTGCAGCCATGGCGGGCACTTCCTCCTCTGGGCCAGCCCCGGATTGCGAGGCTTGGGGGCTTGTCCAACAGCTTTCAGGCATGACCACCAAGTCGCTTGTGCAAAAAACCACGAAGAACTTGCAGGCCATGGGCACGGCGCTCACGTGGATTATCGAGGCAATTTCGGTGTATTTCGTACCGCCGTCCTAAGCTAATAGTTTCTTAGTCGCGAAATGCCCCTGATGACTTATGTCCCACTACCGTGTGCGTCGATGCCCTGTACGGGACGACACCGATCGCTGGTGCTGCTACGGCGTCCTTGACGGTGGTCGAACTGTTAAGGCCGTTGTCTTATGCCATCAACTCGTCCTTTTTGTCCGCGTTTTGCGATCTTGACCTCCAAAAGGAGTACGGACATGTCATGCATCAATATGAGGTATGTCTTAAGTCTTGTCTTCAATAAATGCTCATTGTTCTGTAGACACGAATGTTCTTGGGGCGTTACAGAACCCCACGACTGGCTTATATGGAAGACCTGATGCTGACTGTGGTGCGCGACATCGCAATCGGCAACCCCGCGGCCTCGGCTATTCGCAAGTTTTTGTCACCAGACTCGTCTTATCTCAAAAACATGCCGCCCGCCAACATCGAGGATGAAAATATATTTAGCCGCAAGTCGATTGTTCACTTCTGCTATCCGTTAATTCATGGAACTTTTTTTTTTTACAGCACTCGAGATGCGGGAGTCTCTTCCCAATCCTGATTTAACGCGCAAGCGCACGAGGACGAGACCTCTGCAGCTCGACATTCCACCAAGTTCCAGCGGACGAACCATTGCAACAGCTTTGGCGTCCTCCCTTTGTTCTGTGCCCCAAGGCTTGGCAGGCGTAGCTGACGCATGATCGTCGTTAATCCCGTTCGAAGAAGTCGAGCCGACTGATAACAACGCCAACGTCGTCGGATCTAGCGTCGCAGGGGCAGTTTCTGGCAGCGAAACAGTATTAAGGGAGGCCGTACATTCGTCTGCCGATGGGCGTGATGGGCGTCCACTGCCTGCGGACGGTTCAGTCTCGACAGTGGCTGACGAGCTGCAGCACGCAGCTGTGAAAGGTTTGCCTGTAACGGAGGACCGCCCCGACGATCAACCGGATCTGCTGCCTACGGACAATGGGGGACCGCGCGGCTCTGATCTCCGAAGGAGCGGGCGACACGAGCGGCCACTCAAGTCGGATGGCCAGGACTCCAAGGCATGATTGGCTGAGGCGGCGGTCGCTCTTTCAAAAAAAAGCACCAAGCAGAAGAAGCGAATCGCAGCTCGTCCCGACCGGTCCAACAAATTGAGTGCGAAACTCAAAGCTGGACCGTTGTCGAAGGCAGCTGGCGAAAAGGGTCTGGACGCGGTGGAGGAGACGGAAGAAACAGAGGCAGTGGGTTCATCAAACAAGAGGAAGAATCGATCCGACCACCTGACGTCGAAGTCGAAAAAGCGCAAGAGAAATTCTACCATCACCGATAACAGCGTATCGTTGGAGGACGTTGAGGCCGCCCCCCCACAGGTAAATCGTGTATCCTTTCCGTTATGTTCCATCTTAATTTCATGCCAGATATCAACTGAAACTGTGTCGATGTGGGGATATAGACCCGATGGATCGAAACGAACATTTTCTTTTCCGCTGCATAAAAATTCCGTAAGTCGACCTTAATCTGAGCGCTGAAATATGTTTTCTTACGGAGATCATAGGAACATATGGAGAAGCCGATGCTCGAACAGCTCCAACAAGCGATAGAGCGGCAGCAGCGTTCGTTCGGTGATGCAGCATTCGTGCGACACACTCCAGGACACCTCCCAACACAGCGGGCTCGCGCGGACGAGCCCAATTTCTATGTTTTGTCCGAGGCCGAGTGGACAGCGATGTCTCGCCACGAACGCGTAACCCTCTATCAGACTGGCCGTAACTTGTTCATATCAGGGATGACCGTCGGCGACCTCAACAACGGTGTGGAGGACAGTATCTCCATATTACACAGGCTTGACGAAGAGATAGAGGTCCAAGGTAAAGCGCCAATTTTGATTCAAGGCGTGTTAAACAACGATTATTACAGTGAACGGTTTGCGCAGACCGCCTGTTTCGACCGTAGACGAAGGGACAACTGATTACTCAAAAATGAACCGTCTCACCACGTTAAGAAATTTTCTCGTACATGCTAAATTGGAGGACGGTTTAGTCCTCAATGCCCTCAAGCTTCCGTCCTCCCATTCACCTCATCCCAATCCGTTATCCGGCTCGTCAGTTCTTTCATGCGGTTCGCTACGTCTCGGATTGTTCTGACTTATGTTACAGGGGGCTGGATCTGGAAGACGTCGCTTACAGACAGACGGCTGGACTTGAATCATTTGACGCCAAGATGCCGCCGGACAAGAAGAAATTTTTCGACATCATGGGAACAAAATGGACGTTAACACTGGACCACCTGGATGCGGCTGGAGGCACTGCGGTGGTATCCAACGGGCCTGGCGAAAAGTATTGGATTGTTGAACGTGACGACGAAGACTCAATTGACGATTCCCAAAAATACAATGACTGGGATCCGGATATCCTCGACTTCGAAACCAGGCGCTATGAAGGGTTGGTGTTGCCTGCTAGAGGCGGAGTTATGTGAGTTTTAACTGTGAACAAGTCCGCGTATACTGATTAACTCAGGCTTATGCAAAACGTCGAACACATAGTCCTCGGATTGCCACCTGCCGCCACCTCCGCCGATTCTGGGTCGTTGACTGGAACTTGGGTGACAGGCGGTCACTACTTTGTGGCGACGCGAATCAGGCCTGCTCTGTCTGTGCACCTGCATCTGTTGATGGTTGGCCATGTGCTGACGAACGTTGATCCTGACGCGCAATGGGTCATTCTGGTACGAATATGCGCTTTTTGGCTGGATGTGACTAGTGGTGAGTCGTTATAACAGTTAGGCGGGATACCCTCTGATACCGTTCGCAGTTCGTCCTGCTCAAGATAGCCGCATATTTGCAGCTTATCTACCCTCGCTCAGCGAAAATTCCTCGTCAGGCTGGATGGATATTGTCTGTATCGCTTGTTTGATCGTTTTGGCGAACGCCTTGGACCGCAGGGGGTACTGGCGCGTCATTCCCGAGGTGGAAATTTCACAGAGGGCACACGCTCATGCCATGTATCGACGATGGCGGCGGTGGTTTACGGTTAAGTACGTGGGCAGAATTGGAGACACTGTGGTCGATTGGGAATCGGATGTATTTTCGGCAAGTGGCTACCCATACCGCATACATTCATCTGACTTTGAAACACAGCCCATGTTATTGCATCTTGCGCAAATCCTCTTGCAGTACCATGACACGGAGGCCGATAACGCTTCCAATTCCGAGTCGGTCACCCTACTATCTGTCGATTTCGCAGTTGTAGAAGCTGAAATTGTGGGTGCACTTGAGTCTTATTCGCCGGGCTTGGGCGAGCAGCTCAATACATACGAGCCCCCGCACTCCCGCTTCTGGCTGTTTGCTGGAGATGAATTCGCAATGACTTCTTTGTTCTAACCACCCGTAACGACAATACGAATACTATTATCTCGAATGTCTATAGCAACAAATTCTGGCAGTGTATCGACTGTAATACCATGCGCCAGCTTTTATTCATTTTATACAAAATTTTATTGCTTCTGCGAGTTTCATTTACATGTTTCACGCAGTTAGTATTTATTTAGCCAAATGGAACGGCAAAGCTGTGCTGAATACAGAGTTTCACATCCATATGTTTGCGCTGATCACAGTGAAGGTGGTCGTGCTACATGGCTTGACGATATGTGCAGCACCAGAAGAAGCTGAGGGAAGTCCGACTACTAACGGTTCTCGCTGGGCGCGTGCTTTTTGCGAGTATACCTGGTTATACCACGCTGCGAATCGTTCTTGTGCTGGGTTACAGGATTAGCCGAAGTCGGAACGGAACACAAGTTGCCGCGCCAGATTGAAATTGGGTGCTATTTCATTGGAAATAGGTGAACCTGTAAATGGTTAACTATTCATAAGAAGCGGCGGACCCGGCATGTATTTCAACCTTGGTCGTGTTGCCTTAGCCACTCGTATATAATCGCACTAAGCATATAATTATCGAGTGCGTTGAGGGTTGCGGGCGAGGTTCGGTCCCTGCCCACTATTCGGCTAAATATCAATCGATCAGATACTTTGATTGTTGTCGGTGCGACGCCATATCTAAAAGGCGAGTCCGATCGGGATCCCGAGCTCCTACTCTCACCATGAAATTTTCCTTCATACTCTGCGTGTTGTCCTTTGGGATACTGATGGTGCACGAGCTCGACCACATTGTGTTCGAGGTCTCGCCATATATGGGGTGCTCCCCACCGGGACGATGTCCTGTGAATGCCTTAGTGCCAATTGGAAATTATACGACAGCTACCCCGAACACGGTGAAAGCATTGTCCATATCAAAAACGAGCTTCGGGTCGTGTGGCCTTTACGGCGCTGTTTTGAATGTTCAGCATTTTTTAACTCTGGTGTTCTGCGACGGTGTGCACAACGAATCTGTCAATACTTGCAGGCGTCTTTCCAGGCTATTAAACCGAAACCTGATGCGCTGCCATGATTGGCGGGTGTTCTGCTGTCCGCCAAAATCTTTCACGAATAGAGTCAGACACAAAAAGACAGCCTGTTTGGTCGCTGCTTTTATTGACATACGCGTTATAATACGCGGTTTCCTGGTGTGTGACGCCGTCATTCGCCACTTATCAAGCGGGCCGGTATACCCTGTCGTTAACTTTATGCCTGTTCTCCACCGTGGTGGAGGCTCTGAAAAAAAATACTCGCCTGCTCAGATCAATCCGTTCCTGTCCAATGAATATGCTGCACTTGCATCTGGCGACAGATTGGTTTATCATTCGCACGGGTTTGTAAAAAATTTAAAGCAGACGCTGGCCAGCGTGTCTGACACAGTTAAAGTAGACATACCTGTGAGAAGTTTGATCGGTGATTTTACAAAAGTCCAGCTCAAGGAGATTGCAATAGTTCATAAAATATTTGTACCAAGTCGGGGTGCAATCAAAGACTTGGCAGCAGCTATTTTAGATCACGACTGTCAGTGCGAGCCAACTGCGTTTGTGTTTAGAGTATTGAACGACCAGGTCGAAAAACAGGTCGCAGCACATAGAGCCAGGAACGCCGTATATAAAGCCCATGCGAAGGATAAGCCAAAGTTTAAAACAAGCGAAGCGTTGCGAGCAAAGCGGAAATTGAATCGTCTGGCAGCCCAAAAGCGTAAGGTTAACGACGGTTATGATCTGGCCGCTCCTAAGGTTGTTGAATTCCCGCCTGCTCCTGCGGATATAAACTTGAGACATTCCATTATCAGCGACATGTGCGCAGATTTTGATCCAATCGCATTCGAGGAGATGGGATGTGCCGTGTGCAGGCGTTTGTGCAAACTGCCTGAACTGACTCCGTTAGATACCTTAGAATTCGACAGGAAGCTTCTTACAAGGGAGGGGGTAACCCGCAAAGAGCGCGCATCGGCAGCGGACATGGTGTTAGATGTCGATGGTCCTATTCTGGCCAAAGGATGCACTCATGCTTGCACGGATTGCGAGGCTAAACTTATATTGGGTGTGACTCCAACTCACAGTTTAGCGAACCATTTGTGGATCGGTGAGGTGCCTTGGCAATTGAAAGATCTGTCGTGGGCAGAAAAGATGATGATCGCGAAAGTTCGACATAACAGGTGCGTCATTAGAGTCGCGTCTGGACGAGGAAAATTAGTCGCCAACGCGATAATGTTTGCGACTCCTGTAAAAAAAGTTTACCAGACTTTACCGCTGGCAACAGACGAACTGAGTGAGGTGTTAGCGTTTGTGTTTTTGGGGTCCGCTAAACCTACAGATGAAGATTTTATTCGCACACCGATGTTCGTGCGAAGACAGAGAGTGAAAGACGCACTGGATTGGTTGAAGTTGAACCACAAGGATTACCATTCGCTTGAAATATCAGACACTAATCTAAACGACCTCCCTGAAGCCGGGATTCCTTGCACAGTCGAATGGAAGCAAACAGAAGAGGGTGAATCTAACCTTGTACCCGAGGCAATGAGTGTTGACAATCCTGGGGATGTTGATGAGGGCACGTCGTCTGGGCCATGTTCTTTTGCTGTCGCGGGTTTGACTGGGGAGCAATATGCGTTAGACGACATTCGTACGTTAAAAATGAAAGCTTTAGATCACTTGAAGAATGGGGGGAAAACACTTGGAATTGGACAGGCGGATACACCCGAGTCAACATTTCATAACCTTCAGTTATACCCCCAGACCTTCCCGTGGTTGTTTCCGTATGGTCACGGCGGAATTGGCCATCTGGCGCATAAGCGGTTCATATCTGAAGATGAACATAAACGGCATCTTCTGATGTACCACGACAAAAGATTTCAAATGGACATGTATTTTCCCATGGTAGCGTTCAACGATGCACAAATTAAACAGGCGAAAACAGGTAGTCATTTATTAGTGGACCGTAAAAAAATTCAGCACATAGCGGCCAGGCTCGCCCAAATCGAACCACAAGTGTTGGCTGATTTGGCCCAGAGGTTAGAGAAAGGTGAACATATCAAGACTAAAACGGAAGCGGAGAAAGCTTGTTTCGACCTACTGGAGGATCTAGATCACGCAGGGGCCCACGTACAAGGTTCTTTGACCACAAAAAAATACATGCGGAACGAGGTATGGTCCTTGATATCATTCAAGGGAGCTCCTTCGTGGTTTATAACTTTTTCACCGGTGGACATAAATCATCCCTTGTGTTTATATTTCGCGGACAACCAGATACATTTTTCCCCGGTGCTCAGATCATCGGACGAACGACTCAAACTAATTTCTCAAAATCCTGTTGCGGCGGCTCGTTTTTTCCATTACATGACTGAATCTTTTATTAAAAATGTACTAGGTGTAGGTGCAAATAGGCCGGGTATGTATGGAGAAACAGACGCATATTACGGGACGGTAGAGCAACAAGGTCGATTGACATTGCACATGCATATGTTAATATGGGTCAAGAGCGCATTGTCTCCCCTTGAAATTCGTGATCGTTTGTTGAACCCGGTCGGAGCCTTTCAGAAAGACCTCGTTGGTTACCTTGAGTCTTGTCATGTCGGCGAATTTCTGACGGGTACGATGGCAGAAGTAAAGGCCAAAGTTCCTTACCGGCCGACCGTGCGTAAAGGACTGCATGAGGTTATAGATTGTGAAGAATACAAACCCGACCCGGTCAGATATAGCGATCCCACTCAGACCTTTCCGGAGGGTCCGCCTCCGTTATGTGGATGTGACGAAGAAATGTGTGTTACGTGCGCTGAGTCTGATGCTTGGTGGCATAACTTGGCTGAAGTGACGGATGATCTCATTCTACGGTCAAACGTACACACCTGCAGACGACCTGAGGTTGGGACCGACTTTGCTAAATCACTAAAACCGGGGGTTAAAGTCAAACGAGAAGTGAGAGGCTGTCTGCGTAAGGACGGTACATGTTCTTCCAGATTTCCCAGAGATGTATTCGTCAAGACGGTGGTTGATCCTAAAGACGGCTATATAAATATGAAGAAACTAGAGCCCATGTTGAATACTGTAACCCCCGATTTGACGTACCTGTTACGCTGTAACACGGATGTCACTAGTCTGCTGTCTGGAACGTCGATAAAAGCTGTTGTCGCATACGTCTCGGATTATATCACCAAGTCCAGTTTGAAAATCTACCACATGTTCGACTTGGTGAATTCCGTCCTGAAGCGGCAGACCGTTGAACTTGGCGGTAGTCCTGATCAGAAAAACAATTGCCGTAAATTATTGATGCAGATGGTAAATTCCCTGACCTCCAAGTTGCAAATTGGAAGCCCTATGGCATCGTTATACTTGCTCAAAAATCCTGACCACTACACCAACTATACGTTCAAGTCGTTTTGGTGGAAAAGCTACGTCGGGACGGTTAGATCTGCCTGGGATGCTGAGGAGCGTCCAGCTTATCCTAACCAAGCCGGAACCGACAATTGTGATCTAGATGCTGAAACGGAATCGGATCAGATGGTTTTAATGAATTCAAAGAATAAAGTGGTGGGTGCTACTAATGTCGATGATTATATCTGGAGGCCAACAGAGTTTGAACAAATTTGCCTTTATGATTATGTTCAGATGACGAAGCGCGCAAAACGAACACCCAAACAACTAGCCGAGTTTGTCGCTAGTGTCGAAGAACACTCCGAATCGACCCCAATGGACGTTGACCATGAAGATCCAGAGGACTGGTTGGAACACGACCTTGATTCTACTCCCCGAGAGGATTTGTTGGATGTAAAGGCCAAGGATGTTTCGACACATCCTTTTCACAAAAATCACCCCTTATGGGAATCGCATTACGTTCGATGTGACCGTCGCCTCTTGGAAACAATGGTGCCAAACTTCACAGGAGGCGCTCTGCCCCGAATGGACCAAGGTGACAGAGAATATTATTGTTGCACCATGCTAACTCTGTTCAAGCCCTGGCGAGATCCTTTGGAGCTAAAAACCGCTTCTGACTCTTGGCACGAAACTTTCAGCGAATTCGACTTTTCAAACAAGGCTAGCCAAATGATGCGGCATTTCAATATTCGATATGAATGTAACGATGCCCGAGACGATTACAGCGCAATGGACAAAGGAAAAAGGAGGGCGATGCCTTTGTTCGGCGGTCGGGGTGCGAATGATGAGGAGGGCGTGGAATACGAAGGTGAAACCGGCGAATGGGGGGAGTTCATCGACGAGGACACGTTGAATCCCGTCGTTAAAGGGCCCAATCAACTCGCCAAAGAGAGATTAATGCTGCAGGCGGAACGTGTACTCCATACCTCGGGCTGGACCGCCCACATCGAGGGAGATACTACCGCTTACTCTAGAATAGTGCCAGAACAGCGTTTGTCCGGAAACCAATGGCGAGCCAGGATATCGTCTATGAGGGAAGCTTTGTTTGCAGAAAAATTCAAAAACGCTCCCGATAAGGGGCGCCCCACTAGACCGACGGAAGAGCCCGATATCGGTTGCGATGTTAAACTGTTAGATGCTTTTTATTTCACGAAATATTATAAAGTGATTAACAAGAAGGCTCAACTGGTTATCGATGACATTGCCACTGAATTCAAACTTAATACAGAACAAGAACGAGCGTTTCGACTGGTTGCTAACCACGCCACGGACTTGTCGGCGGCGCCATTGCGTATGTATTTGGGAGGAGTAGGCGGAACGGGTAAAAGCCAAGTTATTAGGGCTTTGGTGAAATTTTTTGAGGACCGATCGGAGTCACACCGATTCATTGTTCTCGGGCCGACCGGGACTGCCGCCGCACTACTGAACGGAAGCACCTATCATTCCGTGCTGGGATTGAGAGATTCTAATGATAGAGACTCTGAGCGAATCAGCGGGGTACAAATCAAAAAAGTGCAGGAACGATTGAGGGGAGTCGAATATATCTTCTTGGACAAGGTGTCTATGGTGTCATGCAACGCACTGTACAGCATAAGTGCGCGTTTGGCACATTCCTTAGGGGAACCAAACGAACCGTTCGGGGGGATGAACATCATATTTGCGGGCGATTTTGCGCAATTGCCGCCAGTGAGTGCGAAGGCTTTATACAGTCCAGACTCTACGGTCTCGCCTATCATCAGGGGAAAAATGTCCATATTGGATCAAAAAAATACCATAGGTAAAATAATTTGGCAGCAAATCACGACGATTGTGGTATTGAAACAAAACATGCGACAAACCGCTAACACTCCTGACGACGAGAAATTTCGGACTGCCCTGGCCAATATGCGCTTTGCCGCTTGTTCAAAAGCAGACTTGGAATTTTTGCAGAGTAGAACTATAGGCACTCGCCCAGGGAGGCCAACCTTTAAACGAAAAGAATTCCGAAATATCTCTATCATAACTGCGTTCAATGCTCAAAAGGACAAGATCAACGAATTGGGGTCCGCCAAGTTTGCGAAGGAACACGGCCAAGACCTGACCACTTTCTATTCGAACGATTCAATCGCATCGAATGCAGGCGATACTGAGCGCAAGCCGAAGGAGGTGCGTAAAAAACAGACAGTGAAATCGAACACAAGCATACCGGCCCATCGGCAACAGCAGCTGTGGGACGCGCATCCCTGTTTTGCGGGCGAACATATACCAGGTAGACTGGATGTGTGTTTGGGATTGCCTATTATGATTAGAAACAACGACGCGACAGAGCTCTGCATTACTAAGGGTCAGGAAGGGAGGGTTGTCGGATGGCAAGAGGCTGTGGGAAATCAAAATCAACAGATATTAGACACGTTATTTGTCGAATTAGTGAGTCCGCCCAAGACGATACATATTGAGGGACTTCCCCGTAACATTGTAGCATTGCCCAGAACGACCAAAAAAATTTGGTGCACTTTACCAGACGATAAGACTGTACAAATCAACCGGGAACAAGTTTTGGTCCTTCCCAATTTTGCGATGACAGATTATGCCTCCCAAGGGAAAACTAGGCCCATCAACGTTGTCGATCTTAATAACTGCAAGGATCACTTCTCTTATTATACTGCTTTATCTCGAAGTTCGACTTCGAATGGGACCGTGATACTGCAGGGCATGGATCCTTACAAAATCACCAAAGGTATTCATGGTTCATTACGGCAGGAATTCAGAGAACTGGAGTTACTGAATGAAATCACGTGATTGCGCTACGAAGGTGAGCTCCCCAACCATGTCAAGGGCATCAACCGACGAGAAATCATGCATGCCTATCGTAACTGGAAAGGTGTCGGGTTCGACATAAAAGGCTTACATCCTGTCCTAGCTTCAACCACGTCCGACGACAATGTTGGGACGATAACTGCGCCTATGGGGAAATGGCAGCTTATCGAACCGAAGCACCATCTATCCAAAGATCAGGAAATTAAAGAGCAACAAGGCAAGCCGGTCGGCGTTAAAGACGTAGTTAAAAGAAAACTTACGAACAAGGAGATTCCGAGACCTAGGAAAAAACGTAAGACGGTTGTCCCAGCGCTGGTGGGAATAAAATGGGATAGTATGAACTACAGCTGCGCATATGACGCTTTATTTACAGGACTGTATCATATATGGTATGGCCACGGTCCGTTGTGGACGAATCGGTTCTCATCTATCACCCCTTACACTGATCAATTGGGCCAGGGTTTTGAGTCTTACTCACTTAAGACCAGAACGTTAGAGACCGTGAGAAACCAGGTGCGATCCGGCCTGACAGCTGCCTATCCATTGAAGTTCCCCAATGGACCTGTATTCACTTACCTTTACATGCTCACAGACACAATGTTCGGAAATAGTTTTTGGGGAAGGGACACTATCAAATGTCTACCTTGTGATCTGGTGGTATCCGAACTGCGAGGCTACCCATGTACCCGAACGGTATTCAACGATGACACCTTGCACAGCAGATATAAGGAGGACTATGCTTTATCGCATTGGTTGAGTGCGCTAAAAGTTTCGCGTGCATTCGGCCGATGCCCTTTGTGTAAAAATGGATTGGCAAGACTTGAAGTTCCAGACGTCGCACCCCCGATTATCCATTTCGCTTTGTCCGATCCGCTCATCGTATTGGATCCCGCTTTGAATATAACGGTTAACCAAATCGCTGTGAGGTACGCTCTCAGATCCGTGCTCTACGTGGGAGGTAATCATTTCACAACGTGGATGATCAAGGAAAACGGGGACATATGGTATCACGATGGTATCGAAACTGGTGTTACATCCGTTGCAGAGGGTAATCTCCACTCCAAAGAGTCCTTGTTCTTGAATACATGCGTGCGAAATGATGAGGTTCGGCAAGCTTGTGGTGCGATTTACGCGTTGATAAATTAGTATTCAGCATATGGCCGTTTGATAGGTAATAAGGTGCATGATATTGTCAACATAGGGGCTCTGGCAGACTGCGTTTGAAATACTTGGCCAGTGCGAAAAGCAACAGGTCCGTAGCAGCGCCCCTGGTACACAACGTTTCGAAACAGTCTAATGAAGGGCCACATGAATCAGAAGCGTGCCAATCGCCAAATAGCTAATTTCGTTTCGATGCGATCGCACACAACATATACACTGCATCCGAGCGCCCTGAATAAGTCGATCGCTGTTGGCAATACTCGATGGTTCGTTATCAGAGTGCCTGATATAGGGGTCCTGCTGCGCCTGGTTAATGGTATAAAATGATGTGGCCGTCCAACACGGACGGACGATAACCATGACATCGTGTCCTCGAGCAAGCGAAGACATCTAGGAGCATATTCAGGAGGTCGATGGTGGGGTACGAACGGCCCCTCTACCTGATGCAGCTGAAACTACGACTGCACTGGATACGAATGTCGAGCAAGGAGATAGGATATGGTGTCCACTCGACATCGACCGAGCAGACTCAGATGGCTCGGACTCTGTGGAGGGCGTTGATTTCTGGGACTTTTTTAACGAGCCACCCGCGAGTCCGGCGAGAACGGTGTCCGGACGCCTTGGAGGTGAGTGGGAGCACCCCGTAAGACTGTGATCTGATGTATCACTTGTAGGTGATGGAAAGCTGTTCGAGTGCGGTATTTGTTGGGACACCTTGCATAAACCTGTAATGTGAGTACTGTTCCATATGGCTGAACTGCGTTGACGATCACCAGGCCGCTGTGCATGCATGTTTTCTGCCACTTTTGCTTGCTAAAGTGGCTCACAAAAGGCGACCACTCTTGCCCACTGTGTAGAGCGAAGATCAGTGAAGCACCAATAAGGGACAACGCGTTTGAGATGGCATTGTACGATGCGATAGCGGATGGTGAAGTTTCAGATCCGTCAGCCGACATTGAAGGGGTGGAACCTTACACGTGGTCGGGAATTATGCTCGAACCCGATGAGTGAATTTGGGATAGACTACCCAAACCTAGTTCCGTAAATGACATATGACCTTGAGTACACAATCAAGACACAAGACGGATGCGACCGAAGTACGAGTGCGTTGCCTTCGGCATTGTGATCGGCAATCAATTATATCGGTAACTTCCGATGTCTAGTGCACGTATGACACGCACAGCCACATAAGCAACCATCGCATTTCAAACTTGCGAGGTGGTGTTACTTGCTCCTGCTCGTGAATTAGTGATATCGATGTAAATCGTATATTCGTAGTCCTAATTGTGTGGTGTACACAGCACTGCAACTTAATAAACAGCTACCGCCGTTGCAGCCCCATTCTTTGTTACCGCTATCATGTCCAGCAGTCCGTTGTCTACAGCTGTCATAATTGCCGTGCGGAGCAATGTGATCAATAATTTGCACTGATTCTGCTGAAATTTATGACCCAAACACAAATCACAATTCAAATCTGCAGTGAAAATCAAAATAATTGTCATTGCGGTAATCTCGATTATAAACTGCAAATTGTCTTTGGAAGCGCGTTGCTAATGTCTGGGCATATGTTGATGTCCGGTGCGCAAATTGTTTCGCCTTTGATCGTAGCTGTGTGTCTTCTGGTTAAATAAGGCCAAATGCAGTCGCTGAATCCACACCGATATACCGCTTATTTAATCTGTCTCAACTATCAATGACCCACATCCTGCTCCAAGACACGGATTACGATTGCATCAACGCAGTGCGTGAAGGTATTGCAAAGCGTACCCCGGTGAGCATTCTGACGACGTGTGGAATTGGACTGATGATCGGGCTCAGGGATGGCCACGCCTACAAACCGGTTTGCTTTGTCCGGACGGAAACACTCTGCACAAACGAGTGTGGGTGAAGGCACCAGTCAGCCAAGGCTTGGAACGTGCAATGAAGGTATCGGAACTAGAAGTGGATTTGTGGATCGACGCGGGCAGGGGGGGTTTCGAGGGAACCAACAATGCGGCCTTGACTAGCATTCGCATTGATCGGTTTCCATTCGACGAGCCTCGCGACCTCAAACACTCTTACAGCATCGTTGTCGCGGACCAGGACCAACATGGGCTGTTTTTGTACCCCGAGAACGCCCTGGTCAACAAGCTCGAGCCAGACTTGAAGCAGGCGTGGAGAGGAAACATTCTCGTGTTCAAGCACGGTACTAAACCGACTAAAGCGATCGTAAACATCACAGACAGCGATGTTACATTCGTGGAAGCGATTTTGAAATGGTACGAGGAGTGGCAACCGTGTTGACCTGAAACTGACAGATTCCAAGTGTGCTCCGGGATGGTCTAATCGGTGAAACCGCGAGGAAAGCGCACATCAACGACGACAGGGGTTATATCATATAGAATGTACCCTTTTAATCCGGTCGTTGCCTAAATACTTGTGTCCATTGCCCTCCATGATGCAAACGAGAACTTCCAGTAAACTTTACGCCAACGGTGGTCGTGACCGGTTTTTCGCCACCGCCGAGCTCCGACGCAGCATGCTGCTGTATCTCCCGCTTATCCCACTTTTCAACTACGGCCGAGCATCCAGATTCACACGGGGTGATGTAATGAGTTTGGCGCGCGAGCGTGTCGAACATTATACTTCGCCATTCTTCCCTTCCGACCTGCTTCCCACGCTCTTCTTTTACCAGCTGGAGGATCACAGTGCATGGATCGTCGGTTCGGTGGCGCTCGCGGCGCTCTCGTTCAGTTGCGACCTGCCTGTTCCCAACAATCTCAACGTGATCACTTCTGCCTCGACGGAGGACGCTTGGATCACCAGCATGTGCGATTGTATGGGGTACACACTTCGCTCCGTCCCATGTGGAGGGTTTTATGCGAAACTCGCTCAGTCGCGACTTATCTTCACGCACAAAGATGTTCAGGTGGGTGGTTTGCCATTAAAGTCCATCGCACTACTCAAACGATCTGATATTGTAGCACAAGAGGATTACCGTCACGGTCTCCCGGGCGCGGACGTATTCGAACTATTCCTCCGCGCTAGGAGTACATTGATGGCGAACGCGGTTTCGGCACAGGAACTGATTTCTACCTACGTGGAATTGACTTCTAACTGCCAAGGGGTGTCTGGGTACACTCCTGCTTTCACCCGTCCTTTAGACGTGTCCTTCATAGAATGGACGTCTCCGTTCCCTGATGCGATCGAATTGCTGGACAGCACGGAAACTCTGGGAAGACCATGTGGGCTTGCCTGTCCCGGGAGAACTCGCGTCTCTACCAATATAGCAGGTATCGGCCATTGGGTGTGGGGCGGAGTCAGTAATTTCGAGTGGGAGGAAGACGCAAATTTGATCGCGATGAGAAAAAGCGACATCACGTACAAGTCTGGGGATTTTTGTCGTAACCCACATTGTCCGTACCGTTCGTAGTCGAGCTGTACTTCTTTCAACGGACAGCATACATGAGACAAATGTGGACGTATCCCGATTAATATGATGGAGCCTCGAGGCGGTGTGAGAGGGGTTGCCCCTGACTCTGCAGAGCGTGCAATTAAACTGCGGCCCCTTGCATTCTCCTTCGACAACGATGATACTGCCTCTAATTCCCATGCCAAAGTACGTTTCTTCGCTATCACATTTCGAACTGAGTATGTATGCGTCTGTTTCAAGCTGGATCGAACGTACACCCAGTCCTGTACTGACCTCGATCCTGTTGTGGGCCTGCGGCTCTTACTTCGAATGGGACGGCGAGGATCTAGTGCTAGATCATCGCAACATGCCAAACCTGGCCACCAACGCAAAAGGTACTTTCTTGGACACTAGGCTCAGCTTGCAACTAGTCTGCCACGAATGGAACGGCTTGATAATGTACTGCGGTACTTTCTGGTCCAGCTACACGATAGGGCCTTTCAAATCGAGGACTGAGTTCCATAAATGGAGCCGCCGAATGACAGCTGTGCCTTCGCATATAGTGATTGCGCTGCCTTCCGTTCGTACGCGCACGGCCGGGCCCTCTCGTGGGACCGCTTCGGTGTCCGATGATTATGTGTCGGTGCAGGACATAATCCCCCTCCTACGCAGGCAAGGAGGTAGCTGTGCGACCCTCTTTATTGCTGCACCAGACGCGCCTTCTCTCGCAACACTTGTCGAGGGGATTCAAGACATCTCCTTTTCTGCCGTTAGCCACCTCGCCTTGGTCGTATGTGACATGCGCGACAAGAGTCGGACCGCGCTTCGAACCAAGGCGATGGACAACCAACCGACTTTAGGAGGGATACCAAGTCCGCGGTGCAACCCGTACATGCTGCGCCTGAAAGGAGTCGGACTTTCTTGGATGAACACCACGAGAATTCATTATGGGAACATATCTACTCTAAGCCTGCATTTTCTAGGCTCGGAAGCCGCTCCCCTCGCGCACGAGCTACACTCTTTGTTGGCACATGCTGCTGCACTAGAACGCATGTCCATTCACAGAGTGCATGTGACCGGTATGTGCATCGCTTATAAAGTCGCAGAAACTTACGATCGACCAGGTTCGTACATGCCAAAATCCAAAATAATTATGAACTCCTTGAAGTTTCTCCAATACGGACCTGGGGGGAGCGAGACACTCGGCCTCTTGATGGCTAACATATGTGCGCCCGGTATGCTCGAGCTGCACCTCTCCTTGGGAAAGGGGGACATGCAGATCGCACTTCGATGTGCCGGTCTATTCAACACCGCCATCGACCTGCGCGTTACTTGCACTGACGCGACGGAAGCCGATGTCAGGGCGTTATACGCCATGACTGTTTCCCCACGACCCCCAAGATGCTGACTTTTGGCCATCAATAGTGTAGCCTACCACACCAGGGAGGCCGGCGAGTATGTTCAAATCTCATGTCGGACCCCTTTTAGTTTACCATTGGGCGTCTGTTGCGGGGCGCGACCTCTTCGAGCTCCGCCAGGTCTAGCGCGACCAGCGGTGAGCACGCTCGATATTGCGTTCGCGTCGCTGCAATTTCTGTACGGGTTGCACGACAACGATGTGCTGCCTGGACTACGCGCTCTGGCCCACCATGAAACCTGGTTTGAGCTGCTACATAATTTGGCTAAATGGCGACCCGACTTAAGTCGCTTGGTGCTGTACCAGCCGGAAGAATTCATAGGTATCCCGATCGAAATGACCCCAAATGAAACTGCGGTTATGTTGGGATTGATTGACCGCTTGGAGTATGTGTCTGTATTGCCAAAAACTTGGTACACGTAACCGGCCAGGGCGGCGCCAGATTAATAGGGTACCACCGCATGTCAGCGAACAGTCTGACAATCCTCATTTGAAATACAAATATATATTGTTCGCAAACCAATGGCTGTCTCCCTAACTTGAAGGTAGTGTGCTCACAAATGAAACGATAATTGAAAATTTGGTTTAAGAGAGTCTCGAGACTAGGAATGGAGACGTCGCAGAGCGAACATTCGATTTTTTTAATGGTGTACAATGAAGTTAAATCGTTATAATACAAAGCATCGTCCCGGGTTTTGTGTCGAAAATACATCATATGAGAGCCTATGGTATACAACGTGATATATACAGGTATGATGCAAGGCACCTGCCCAAATTGTCTAACAAATGTAATTGATAATCGTGGTAAGCCCCCGCAAAGCGATCCAGCGTAAAATTTCGTTATGCATCCCCTGTTCCCCTCCCACGGACAAGTAATCCACCCACTCTGTGTGCCGCTTGTGGCAAGAGCATACGGTGCGCGGCCTTCACGCGAAGCGTGTCTCATCTTGCACCAGGTGTTCTGTAAACGGGTTAGACCGATAGGAAATATGAAATGTATGGTACTCACCAGTCAATTTACGCTCGGATGTGGTGTAAACTACCTTCCATTCGTGCCTGTACATATGCTGGCAGGCCCTGTACCCTGGCAAACACTGATCAAAATCTTGACTTTCACCCAGTTTGATTTCCCGCCGGGAGAGGAGGCCTTGGTCGTCGAGGAGTCCCTGTTCGTGAGCGGCTACGTCTGTGACGAGGTCGCGGGTGACGAGGTAGTTGACGCCGGCCCCGTCGCTGGGATACGGATCGGGGCTGACCCGGTGAGTCAGGCGGAATACGCGAAATAGCTACAGTGAATTACTTACAGTAGAGCGACAGCGCCTGGATTGAGGAGAGACGTTCGAACGACGTCCTGCAGCCTTCGGTTCCTCCGCACAGCCGGCATCTGCACCCGATTCAGATGTGCGAAGACGAGCGAAGCCAAAACTCACCAGATGGATCGTGGTGGTCGAGATTTGAAAGCGAAGTTGTTAAGCGCCCGTCAAGTCGACTTATTTATAGGGAATGTTTTATGAATATTTTGGCCAGATAATACGAGCCTGCTACCTACTCGGCGCATCTCGTATAGTACGCTTTGACCGCCTGATTCGGTTGCATCGGCAATCACCGATGATGAACTGATCCCGATCAGTTGATCTGACATATAAAATTATCTACGCTGGAAAACTACGAACAGACTGCACTCGGTAACACCGTGTTTATTAAGGCCAAATGGTCGCCTCCGCTATTTCAATGCTGGCAGTGAACTTGACTTCAGTCAGGTTGGCCTCTATGTTGTTCATACATGGGTGCATTACAGTGCTACAGCTCATATTCAAAGCTCATGCCCTGCTAGGTTGGGCAGTCAGCTGCAGGATATTCACTTGGTGAAGACATTGATCATACCGACAACATGTCGGAAAAATCTCGAATGACTTCAGACACCTGGCAACATGTTGCAATGCGTCTCAAGTCGATTTGGTAATGTGTGGCTTGCAGCACATAGGTTAGGTTCTTGAGACGCCTTGAGAGCCGGGGTCCGGTTCTCAAGGTGTCTCAAGGCACCAAGGTGCCAAACCGCCTTACAACGCATCCCAAGACACCCAAACCACCGTTCAAATAACAGGGCAGCTCGTCGCTGCCCCCTTTCATTCAATCAAATCACACCAATAAAGTGAAACAACATTTGCATTCGCATATCGAGTACTACAGGTAGGAGTGACAAGGCAGGAGGGGAAGGGGTAGATACAAAATAGAAATAAAACTACACATAACACTAAGTCAGTACGTGAATTGGACGAAGTTGGTGTGGGACACACAACTAATAGTCTATTAGTAATAGACTACCGCGTCTCGAGTGGTCTGAAAGGAAAGCTGTCAGGGTGGAAGAGGACCACGGTAGTATATTGGCGTACCTGGAGATATGACAAGTCGGCCTGTGGAAGGAGCACAAGGGACCGAGATTCCGGGTGTTGGAAACAAGTGTCGCACCATTGGGTTCACAGATGAAGCGAGAAGAAGTGTCTGGGCGACACGGAGGATCAACAAAGCACCTCTGCGCGGTGAAGGGATGAGGAGGATGGTGGTGGGAGGGAAGAGAGAGAGGTGGAGTCACGAAGTCACGGAGTGGTGGTTGATATACGTGCCGTGACATCATTGCTCCACTCGCTCCAGCTCGCTCTGCAACAGGACTTTAACCGAGACTGACTTGACCATCCGAGCACTAACTCCTGTTACACCCATATGACACCGACTTCCGACTCGGAGGTATTGGATTCATGCGCGACAGGGTTACCGGTTGGTTGCCGGTATTATGTTCAGCACGCAGACATGCTGTCCTACAGCACATCAATAACATTGATAATTTGTCGGAGAATGATATTTGAGGCATCTGAAGTCCGTCCTACCCTGTTTCAACCTGGGTGCCTTGGGTCGCCTTGAGACTGGTTGGAACTCTACCCTACCTTGAGACCTGTTGAGACTCCTTGAGACACCTTGAAGGTGTTGGCTGAGTGACTTGCAATTAGTTGCAACCCGTCTCAAGGTCTCAAGCAGCATCAAGCCGTTGCAAGCTATTCAGGTTTTTTCCGACACAATTTTGTCGGGGACATACAATGGGTACGTCATTTTCCATCCAACAGTGTTCTGTAATTGATTCTCTCAGCTCATGCCTCTTCATGAAGAGGAGGACACCGGCGAGGGCGGTGACTCTGATCCCATCCGGAGCTCGTGGGATGGTGAAAACCCAGAGCCAACGGAAGCCAAGTTGCGTATGCCCAGAATCAAGACCGACTATCGTGCCTATGTCAATTTTTGTGGCCTTCCCTTCAACGGGAAAAAGGCCACTGGCAAGTTCGAAATTGATTGCGAGCAGTATACCCAGATCTCAAAGGGTAGCCCGATTCTCTAATAAGTTCGTATCGGCATCCGGATTTTTGGTTGGAGTAGAGAAACAGGCAGTCCCGGGTTCTCCACACTCGCAGTGCTTTCTCATTGACGTCAATAATGTCATCTATCTGGGTAACAATGTTGCGGCAGGCCCGACTACTCCAGGTATGTGGACACAATTTTCTTAAACATTATTGACTCATGTTCTTTCAGCTGCATTGTCGTCAAATGGCAAAAGGAAGTTCACCCTGACACCATCGTTCAATGGCACTCTTGACTGGGTCAAGCGTCACAAAAACCAGTCAGGGGCTCCATCTTCTTCCCCTCGATGATGCATGCAGCATAAAAATCTTCTTGCTTCCACAATGTCACCAAGACTTCATTACTTACTCTCTATTGCACACCGTATATGATGTTTATAATCTGCTTCATTTTATTGTGCACCATACATAGTACTTATAATCTACTTACTTCATTTTATCGTATTTTGAAATTGCTCTTTGGGCTGCTGAGCCGTTGAGCTGAGCCGACTAACATAAAGATGATTCAAAATGGAAGTTGTGACAATAATGTGACTTTCAGATACGCCATTGCATCAACTCATCAACTTTCCAATAGTAAGTAAGGAAATTTTCTAGCTACAACTCGGAGTATATGTCCTGCGCATCCCATGGGGTGGCCAATCCCACAGCAATGTGCAGAGCATAAACAACGAGGATACAATGGAATAGAGTAAATATGTAAGAGGAGAATACATGACGCAGACAAATAAAATACAGACTGCTAGGGCATATCAGCAAAAATTAGACTGAAAACCGAATGAAAGACTTACAGACTGCAAACTGAGTGTGAGTTTGAACTGCAGATGGTTGAATTGTGGACAGTCAAGCATAGGAACTATAAGTACGTCAGTACAAAAGGAATAAGACAAAGGACGAGAGAACAATACCGATAAGCACCACGATAAGCAGAAGGAGGAGAGAGTGGGCAACAGAAACAGAAAAGTACTGCTGACGTTGAAGCCAAGACAGTAGGGTGAAGGTGTTTAAGAACACCACCATTCTGATAGCTGCTGGACGTCAAAGACAGAAGCAAAATGAATCGCAACTGTCTGAATCCCCACAGGAACCAATCGTGCATCATTGAACGATGACACACTCAGCGCAAGCAAAAAAACTCGCGGATATCTCCTGTCGGCTAACATCCGATCAAGAGTTCCCAGAGACAGACTCTGAGATCATGCAGCATGGGGGGTTGAAAAGAATGTTGAATGCGCATTGAATACCAAAGAAAATGCAAATATATCAGCCCAAAGAAAAGGTAAATGAGAACACACCAAAACCACCAATCTTGACCAGTCCACACCCAGCACTACAAATAGACAAAGGAAATAGCTGCTGCAGACAGCCATTTCCCTTCTCTATACACAGTGACTGAGGGCATTGGAAGGTGGGATGCCCAGGATGATGGTGGTAAGACGAAAAGAGGAGTGGCGTGTGAATTTGATCAATTACTATATATGGGGACATATGTTTGTGACTTTGATGGCATCAAATGGGCATCAAAAAAGTACCCGACACGTTGCAGAGCATGGGTTCCTGCTAGTTCTAGTAAAACACATGGTCAACATTTGTAAACCACATAGACAATGTATGCAGTACATATGTTTCATAATAGTTTCACACAGTTCGCTTTACAGTATTTAAGTAGTATAGTTTCATCTTCTTTGTGAGAAGGAACATCCCTGGGTCACAGAGTGCTCTAAAACTGTACTACCATGTCACCAGAGGTGTGTTAAAGAAAAGATCATTGAACTATATAAACTTAAGCTAAGGTGAATACTATCATACCATCCTATTAAGGTTGCTCTGCCAGTAATGATAGATAACACTTTGCCCACTCAGTACCATAAGCAAAGTTGTTATATAACAGCAAAGTTTGCTGTCTGCCAATTATGAGTTTGTTGAGAGGCATCCAGAATCCAATTCTGTGTTCATGAGGTAGCCAGAAAATCAATTTGCCAGTGCTAGACAAGACCCAGCCTTCCTGAATAGTCCAGAAAGGAGAAACATAAGTGATTGCAGGCTGAAATAGAAGAGAGTAAACACCGGGAACCTGCAGAGGAAATTAGAGCTTACTTTGATAGAATTGCTGCAATAGGAGATGGGCAAGTGTGAGTGAGAGGATGGTGTATTGGAGTGGGCAACCTGAAGGACAGCCTGTGAGAACATATTGCTGTCCTGGGAGCCAGGAACAATATGCTTCCCATCTGAGGAGAAGGCTACTGAGCCGACCCAATCAGTGTGGCCTTCTAATGGCTTGCCCAGGGGTGCTCCACTCTCTGCATCCCACAAGCGCACAGTGCTGTCATCGGAGCCAGAGACAATGTGCTTCCCATCTGGGGAGAAGGCTACTGATCTGACCCAAGAAGTGTGGCCTTCTAATGGCTTGCCCAGGGGTGCTCCACTCTCTGCATCCCACAAGCGCACAGTGCTGTCATGGGAGCCAGAGACAATGTGCTTCCCATCTGGGGAGAAGGCTACTGATGTGACCCAAGAAGTGTGGCCTTCTAATGGCTTGCCCAGGGGTGCTCCACTCTCTGCATCCCACAAGCGCACAGTGCTGTCATGGGAGCCAGAGACAATGTGCTTCCCATCTGGGGAGAAGGCTACTGATGTGACCCAAGAAGTGTGGCCTTCTAATGGCTTGCCCAGGGGTGCTCCACTCTCTGCATCCCACAAGCGCACAGTGCTGTCATCGGAGCCAGAGACAATGTGCTTCCCATCTGGGGAGAAGGCTACTGATGGGACCCAAGAAGTGTGGCCTTCTAATGGCTTGCCCAGGGGTGCTCCACTCTCTGCATCCCACAAGCGCACAGTGCTGTCATCGGAGCCAGAGACAATGTGCTTCCCATCTGGGGAGAAGGCTACTGATGGGACCCAATCAGTGTGGCCTTCTAATGGCTTGCCCAGGGGTGCTCCACTCTCTACATCCCACAAGCGCACAGTGCTGTCATCGGAGCCAGAGACAATGTGCTTCCCATCTGGGGAGAAGGCTACTGATGGGACCCAATCAGTGTGGCCTTCTAATGGCTTGCCCAGGGGTGCTCCACTCTCTACATCCCACAAGCGCACAGTCCTGTCATGGGAGCCAGAGACAATGTGCTTCCCATCTGGGGAGAAGGCTACTGATCTGACCAAAGAAGTGTGGCCTTCTAATGGCTTGCCCAGGGGTGCTCCACTCTCTGCATCCCACAAGCGCACAGTCCTGTCATCAGAGCCAGAGACAATGTGCTTCCCATCTGGGGAGAAGGCTACTGATCTGACCGAAGAAGTGTGGCCTTCTAATGGCTTGCCCAGGGGTGCTCCACTCTCTGCATCCCACAAGCGCACAGTGCTGTCATGGGAGCCAGAGACAATGTGCTTCCCATCTGGGGAGAAGGCTACTGATGTGACCCAAGAAGTATGGCCTTCTAATGGCTTGCCCAGGGGTGCTCCACTCTCTGCATCCCACAAGCGCACAGTGCTGTCATGGGAGCCAGAGACAATGTGCTTCCCATCTGGGGAGAAGGCTACTGATGGGACCCAAGAAGTGTGGCCTTCTAATGGCTTGCCCAGGAGTGCTCCACTCTCTGCATCCCACAAGCGCACAGTCCTGTCATCGGAGCCAGAGACAATGTGCTTCCCATCTGGGGAGAAGGCTACTGATCTGACCCAATCAGTGTGGCCTTCTAATGGCTTGCCCAGGGGTGCTCCACTCTCTGCATCCCACAAGAGCAAAGTCCTGTCATTGGAGCCAGAGACAATGTGCTTCCCATCTGGGGAGAAGGCTACTGATCTGACCAAAGAAGTGTGGCCTTCTAATGGCTTGCCCAGGGGTGCTCCACTCTCTGCATCCCACAAGCGCACAGTCCTGTCATCGGAGCCAGAGACAATGTGCTTCCCATCTGGGGAGAAGGCTACTGATGTGACCGAAGAAGTGTGGCCTTCTAATGGCTTGCCCAGGGGTGCTCCACTCTCTGCATCCCACAAGCGCACAGTGCTGTCATCGGAGCCAGAGACAATGTGCTTCCCATCTGGGGAGAAGGCTACTGATCTGACCGAAGAAGTGTGGCCTTCTAATGGCTTGCCCAGGGGTGCTCCACTCTCTGCATCCCACAAGCGCACAGTGCTGTCATGGGAGCCAGAGACAATGTGCTTCCCATCTGGGGAGAAGGCTACTGATGGGACCCAAGAAGTGTGGCCTTCTAATGGCTTGCCCAGGGGTGCTCCACTCTCTGCATCCCACAAGCGCACAGTCCTGTCATGGGAGCCAGAGACAATGTGCTTCCCATCTGGGGAGAAGGCTACTGATCTGACCCAATCAGTGTGGCCTTCTAATGGCTTGCCCAGGGGTGCTCCACTCTCTGCATCCCACAAGCGCACAGTGCTGTCATGGGAGCCAGAGACAATGTGCTTCCCATCTGGGGAGAAGGCTACTGATGGGACCCAAGAAGTGTGGCCTTCTAATGGCTTGCCCAGGAGTGCTCCACTCTCTGCATCCCACAAGCGCACAGTGCTGTCATCGGAGCCAGAGACAATGTGCTTCCCATCTGGGGAGAAGGCTACTGATCTGACCCAATCAGTGTGGCCTTCTAATGGCTTGCCCAGGGGTGCTCCACTCTCTGCATCCCACAAGAGCAAAGTCCTGTCATTGGAGCCAGAGACAATGTGCTTCCCATCTGGGGAGAAGGCTACTGATCTGACCAAAGAAGTGTGGCCTTCTAATGGCTTGCCCAGGGGTGCTCCACTCTCTGCATCCCACAAGCGCACAGTCCTGTCATCGGAGCCAGAGACAATGTGCTTTCCATCTGGGGAGAAGGCTACTGATGTGACCGAAGAAGTGTGGCCTTCTAATGGCTTGCCCAGGGGTGCTCCACTCTCTGCATCCCACAAGCGCACAGTGCTGTCATCGGAGCCAGAGACAATGTGCTTCCCATCTGGGGAGAAGGCTACTGATCTGACCGAAGAAGTGTGGCCTTCTAATGGCTTGCCCAGGGGTGCTCCACTCTCTGCATCCCACAAGCGCACAGTGCTGTCATGGGAGCCAGAGACAATGTGCTTCCCATCTGGGGAGAAGGCTACTGATGGGACCCAAGAAGTGTGGCCTTCTAATGGCTTGCCCAGGGGTGCTCCACTCTCTGCATCCCACAAGCGCACAGTCCTGTCATGGGAGCCAGAGACAATGTGCTTCCCATCTGGGGAGAAGGCTACTGATCTGACCCAATCAGTGTGGCCTTCTAATGGCTTGCCCAGGGGTGCTCCACTCTCTGCATCCCACAAGCGCACAGTGCTGTCATGGGAGCCAGAGACAATGTGCTTCCCATCTGGGGAGAAGGCTACTGATGTGACCCAAGAAGTGTGGCCTTCTAATGGCTTGCCCAGGGGTGCTCCACTCTCTGCATCCCACAAGAGCAAAGTCCTGTCATTGGAGCCAGAGACAATGTGCTTCCCATCTGGGGAGAAGGCTACTGATGTGACCAAAGAAGTGTGGCCTTCTAATGGCTTGCCCAGGGGTGCTCCACTCTCTGCATCCCACAAGCGCACAGTGCTGTCATTGGAGCCAGAGACAATGTGCTTCCCATCTGGGGAGAAGGCTACTGATGTGACCAAAGAAATGTGGCCTTCTAATGGCTTGCCCAGGGGTGCTCCACTCTCTGCATCCCACAAGCGCACAGTCCTGTCATCGGAGCCAGAGACAATGTGCTTCCCATCTGGGGAGAAGGCTACTGATCTGACCAAAGAAGTGTGGCCTTCTAATGGCTTGCCCAGGGGTGCTCCACTCTCTGCATCCCACAAGCGCACAGTCCTGTCATCGGAGCCAGAGACAATGTGCTTCCCATCTGGGGAGAAGGCTACTGATCTGACCGAAGAAATGTGGCCTTCTAATGGCTTGCCCAGGGGTGCTCCACTCTCTGCATCCCACAAGCGCACAGTCCTGTCATCAGAGCCAGAGACAATGTGCTTCCCATCTGGGGAGAAGGCTACTGATGTGACCGAATCAGTATGGCCTTCTAATGGCTTGCCCAGGGGTGCTCCACTCTCTGCATCCCACAAGCGCACAGTCCTGTCATCAGAGCCAGAGACAATGTGCTTCCCATCTGGGGAGAAGGCTACTGATGTGACCGAATCAGTATGGCCTTCTAATGGCTTGCCCAGGGGTGCTCCACTCTCTGCATCCCACAAGCGCACAGTCCTGTCATGGGAGCCAGAGACAATGTGCTTCTCATCTGGAGAGAAGGCTACTGATGTGACCGAATAAGTGTGACCTTCAAGTACTCCAAGTATTGCTGGCCATTTCTCCATCTGTCCTCTCAAAATTGATAGAAGCCCTGGAAACTGAAATCGGAGTCTTTGGCTAACCTCTGATCGCACTGGTGCAAAGGCCAAGGCTGTTACATAAAGATGTGGTGTGCTTTGAGTGATTGGAGCCCAGAAGAATCTGGTAAATTGTTTTAGATCTGCAGCAAACTGTTGTATCATTGGATCCTAATGAACAATTAGTCCCTTAATAGCTTTGATCAAAATACTCTTCATACATTACTCCATGCTATGAGTTTTGATAGAGCTGGTGATGCAGTGGATACTATTCCAAGTAAGCTCAAGACTTCAAGCCAGAAAAGGCATTTGGTTTCAAAAAACCTTTTAGCTATTCCTGAATTTTCTGCATTGATTGGTACTGCTGCTAGATGATCTGCCCAGAAACAGCAACAGTATCTTATATACCTCGGTATGCAAGCGTTCAGTTTCTCTGCAAGATCTGGCATTTCAGCATTCTTCAGGTGTGATGTGGGCAGGTCACAGATATTGAACTTGAGTTCAGTCTGCATTGTCTGAAGCACCTTGGATGCAAGTTCCTGCTTCTGTTCCTCTTTTCCACACAAGAGGTCTACACGGTCCTTATATAGCTTGGATTTTAGGGATGTCATGAACTCTCTGAATGACAGATGTAAGATCTGCACTCCTCCAGTCTCCGGTGCATGAATAACTGCACTCAGGGGAGTAAGTGCTTCTGTGACAGAATCATCATCCAAGTCAAGCAACACTGCTAGATCCTTGAGATCCATTGGTTCTAACAACTCCAAAATTGTGCTGAGGATTCTCATAGAAACGTGGTATGAATCTTGAGCACGAGCATCCATCTCTGATGGCTTTGGAATAGCATCACTGACAATATGGAAGTATAGCTCGTCTAAATCCACCAGTGCTTCACCTTTGAGCAGGTAGCCCAGAGATTTCTGAGGATTGAATCTTGGTGCACAAATGTAACGAACAGCTGTAGCAGCAAATACAAAGAGCCCATCTGCACGTCTGGTGATCTCATCTATGTCATGCATCTGAGGTATCCAAGTATATTGTGATGTCCAAGAACTGCCATCCAATGACTGCTTAACATATCTTTGGATATCATGCCCAACAGTTTCTTTATCAACATGGTCAAGGATGATTCCATGCATTAAGGAGCAGAGTACATCATGCTTGAGATATGATGGCACATCTGGCCTGCCTGTCAGAAGAAAACGAACATGGCCTGGTATCTCTTTGATATTGTCAGAAAGCCACCGGAGAAACATCTGGCCCCTATCTTGTCCACATTCATCCAGTGCATCCAGACAGACAACCCAGAGCTTCTCACTGGTTGGAATTTGAGCAAGCAAGTCTACAACTAGTTTCTGAAACTGCAGTTGTGGGTCTGCATCGAGAATCCCATTACGGTCTTCATCCAAGAATTTGACAAGAATATTCTTGAAGTCTGCATCATAGTCTGCCAATTGATAGGCAAGGGTGAGAGGAAGACCCTTGATTTCCCTACGCTCTGCATAGTTCCGGGAGAAGAAAAACGAAGCTGCTAGGATGTGTTTCTCTGCAAGAATAGATGCAACAGTCTTGGCAATCGTTGATTTCCCAGTGCCTGCAGAGCCACTAAGCATCACTATGCATGGAGATGGATCAGATGGTGTGGTCAAGTGTGCTATAATGTCCTGGATAATGCCACTCCGAGTACCCTCCATGCATTTGTCTGGGGTGTTTGGAGCATTGTAGCGTGCTGAAACATATTTGATCTTTGCTAGGGTTTGTTGAACATGGTCACTGTTGACTAAACAGATATAAAGTGATTGATATTTTGTTATGAACAGATCACAAAGAAGAAGCAGGATCTCTTACTGGTGGTGAAGTTTTCAACTTTGTTGATGGCATAATTCAGAGTGGGACCCTTGCCAGAACCCCCATCACCGCCAGTGCCCTGTACAACACCCCATCCACCAGGGCCACCAGTACCTCCTGGGAAAAATGAATAATCATGTTTGTGCCCAAATAATCTCTCGCACCAGAGATGTAGTTATTAACTGTCAGAGTCTGGCTTTGTCCTCCGTCCCCTCCTCCAGGGCCTCGTTGGTCTCCTGGGAAAATAAATAATCATGTCATGACATTAGCCAGGAGAAATGACAATTCATACGTTGTGGTTCCATTTTTTGGACAGATGTATCCACCTGATCAACTGCAAAGAAGTTCTGCTGCAAGTTTACAAGGAAATGATGACTTTCCAGACCTTTTGTGGACATTTGATCCACCAAAATTTTGATAGAAATGTTATTATGGAACTGAAAACAGAACAAATTAGACAGATATAAAATGCACAAAAGGAAGGAAACCTTACTGTGAAATCTTGAAGGTGAGATGCAATGAAAGCCTTGATGTCCTGGATCTCCTTCTCATACTGCTTTCTCTTCAAAAATTGCTTGACTTTTGATTTCTTTCCAAGCAATGTGAGTCTGGTAGTCTTTGGCTCGAGATTCCTACAGAATAGAGAGATGTGCATCAATTGAAGGCTGGAAGCTACTGCATATCACACACTCTTTCAATGTGTCCAAGCGGTGTTTCAAATCATCACTACATCCGACTGTATCAATTTCCGCCAATGGCTTGAGCCTTTTGATCAGATCCGGTAGATCAGCCTCAATTCCCTTCATCGTCTATCAAGAGTGTCTTTAGACAATATTGATGTTCTCGTTAACATCTAGTTACGCACCGAAACCATTTCGGCCAGTGCGACAACACCAGTGATTGCACCCTCGAGTCCTGAAACAGGATTGCCTTCGGCGGCTGCTTGAGCAGCCCTAAGCACGGGTAGAGTGTCGAGGATGTTCATTGTAGTCTGTCGAGAGGATGCGGAACACTAAGGGTGGGCGTAGATGGTGGTAGCGACAAAGAGGTGGAAGGCGAAGCAGTGCCAGCCGTAAGCCATGCTGCATACACACTGACAGGATCCTTGACAGCTCGGACGTTATTGTTATAATTATCAACCATTATAGGTACACCTTTAATGCTTTTGATCGCATTTCGCGCAGTCTAGACGAATTTTCGAAGTCGCAGGGTCATCACGCATAAGGTTGTGCCTGCGAGGCCCTTTTTGCAATTGTGTAAAGTCGCAACCTGTGTGCTAGCAGCGACCACGAGGAGTTCATGTGCCTCGAGAAGAGTGATCGATCTATCAGCCCTAACTCCGAACCATTCGCGTCGTCCTCGTGGACCAGGCCGTGGACGCGCGAACTGAGTCATGGCGCTGACAAGATCAACCCGTTATCTAAGTCTTCCACAACCTATGCCACTCCCTCGAGCGGCGCAACACCACAGGCACGCAGAGCCAATGCAGTTAATGCTGCTCCGCCGTAACAACGACGCTATGCGGCAGCATGCGCGAGATAGGGACGCCGATGCCCACAGCGACCATGCTCTCTCCCCAAGATTTTGAGCGACGCAACGCCGCTCTCGCAACCCCAGTCGCCCCTTCTCTCCTTGAGCTTATCGTGCTCCACTTCGTGATACGTCCGCCCACTCAGTCCTCCGCCAACACAACACTCGGGATAGAATCGCACGCTGATATCTTTTTTGGATGATCTCTTTCCGCCCTAGGCACATCCCGACGCCACGCAGAGACCATCGACGGGCTTGTCTGCGTGCACCGCGGAGCCTGCATGTAGACCCCCGCGCCGTCACGCACCGCCTCGCTGTAGCTACTCTGCCGGCGGATCTCATACCTCAGGTGCAAGCCGATGACGGGCTTTCCTAACCTCAAGGCGGGATCGCGAGGTGCGTGTGCCTCTATTACTCTACTCAGTGCTGACTACGTACCTTGCGATCGCAGCCCCGGCAGCACGCCCTTCTCTGTCGACATATGTGCGTCCTTCTTCCTTCCCATCCCCTGCCCTTACCTCCCTGCGCACCATACTGACGCCGTTGGCTCTAAAGCTGGCTCGTCGTCGCGCGCGTGTTCATCTAGCGGCCCGACGCGGCGATCATGTGCGTCGCGGCCCATCTTCGATGCATAGCTTTCCACGCGACGCGAGATTGCATAGATTCGGCATGTCGCGACGCCGTGCACGACACGTTTATTGGCCGCTGCATGGCGCCGCTGTCCGTCGGCGCCGCGGCGATCAGCGCTGCCACGTCGTCTCTTTCACTCCCACCACCATCCTCGCCACTCGCCCCCGCCTCAATGCCCGTCGCGCGGTGCTTATCCCAATCCTAATCTAACCCTACTACTCACAATCCTCTTCCATTCGTCCTCTTCGCCGGCCACTTCTCGGCTAATGAATTTTGCTCTATATCGTCTTCCTCAACTCGCTCCCTCGTCTCCCGCGACATTGAATCCTGCCCCTCCCTTGGCCGAAGCTCTTCCCAGCCCCTCTGCCCGTCGCCCCCGGCTCTCATTCAGCCTCCAAGCCTCGCTTTGAGTCCATTGCCGCCATCCTCGACACGACTCGTGCGGTGCCGACTTGCACGCGCCACAATCCTTTCAAGTTCGACGATTGCAGGATCTCCGACACACGTTACGATGCCATTGCCCATGCACATCATTTAGAACCCCGACGTTCATGAATTTGCTCGATCCAAGGTGCGTTTTCTTTTTCCATCGATTATTTGCTTCATTGTCATTCAGTCTTCCTTGTCATGTACAGACATCCGCTGACCCAGCGGTCGATCTCCCCGCATGGAAGTGCTTCTACTTCCATGCAGCTGGGTGCTGAATGGATCGAGGAGAAGGCAGCCGGCGTCGGTCGTATCCACGGTGCGTCGCCTATTATCAGTCCTCCTTTCCTTCTACTAATCTCATTGGCTATTTCTCTCCCCAGTCCCAATGCGCCCGCCCAATGCATGCGTCCCTATTGCTCCCCATCGCAGCGTCACATCGGCATCCCTCGCGCCTCAGGCCAACGACTTGGTCTTCGAGCGCCCCGGCGGCACCTGTTCTGCTCAGATGCGAATCCGCATCTCGTCGCGGATGCGGCTCGGAACTAGGGCTGTGCTCCCATTTAGCGAGTATCGTGCGTGCACTGTACCTTTGCGTTGCCTACGCTGATTACCCCTTAGATAGTCCAATCCGTCGACTGAGTCGAACGGGCGGGAACGCACCGACCGCAATCCTTTCAGACCGCCCTTTTCCATCGAATTCGACGCTTGCGAGCGGGATATGGGTAGGTTTCTCCTCCGCTCCCTTTCCCTTTCCTTTTCCTCTCCTTCCTCATCCTCCTTTTCTCCTCGCCCTCCCTACTCTCCTGTTTCTTCCTCGTGGTGTATTTACTGACGTCGTCCTCAGCCATCCGATCCCTTTTCAGATCGCCGCTGCCTGTACGCCCGTCGCTCCCTCCCGCCCCGCCGGAGCGTCATGTACGAGATGCACTGCAACTACCAGAAGTGTCCCCCGCCCATGCCGGCCTTCTGCAGCTGCACGACGCGGAATGCGATGTGTTCTCGCGTGCTTGATGCGCCCTACGCCTAGAACCTCACCACACATGCGCTACAGAGCCCCGGACGTCCTACCACGCCTATGCCCTGGCCCCTCGGCACCAAGCCCCCGCGCACCCTAGAGATGACACGCAACAGGCGCTGCCCTTCCTCCACGCGCGCCGCCCTCATTGACCCCACAGACGCAACAACGATCTTCGGCGGAGTCACTTCTCAGCGTTCTCTGCGCGCGCCTGCACGCACCTGCACGCACCACAGCTGGGATGTGCGACACCAACGTCGCGCAGCACCCGCTGCGTCCATCCGATCCCCTTTCGGATCGCCTGTTCGCCCGTCGCTTCCCGCCCCGCCGGAGCATCGTGTACGAGATGCACTGCGACTACCTGCACTGCCCGCCACCCGCGCCGGCCTTCTGCAGCTGCACGACGCGCAACCCGATGCGTTCAGCGACTGCGAAGCCGCCCCACGCCTAGAACCTCACCACACATGCGCTACAGTGCCCCGGACGCCCTACCACGCCCATGCGCTCAGCACCAGGCTCCCGCGCACCCTAGAGACGACACGCAGCAGGCGCTGCCCTTCCTCCACGCGCGCCGCCCTCGCTGATCCCACGGGCGCAACGACGATCTTCGCGTAGCACCCGCGTCCATTCCCCATCCCATCTCATACGCCGCTTTCCTCGCCTCCGCCCGCTTTCCTCGCCTTCGCCCGCTTTCTTCACCTCCGCCCGCGATGGTCGCTCCGGCACTGCCCCACTCTTCACCCTCGACGCCGGCCCCTCTCCACGCGCGTGCTTGGGCGCGCATATCCATCACGGCACCTGCCCGCATCACGAGTCATCACAGCCAAGATCGATGCAAAACTGCACCTACAGGCCCAACACCGTACTTGCGCGCATCGGTAGGACGATACAGACCACCACCACCGTATGCAGCGTCCACGGTGCCCGTTTCTCGTGGCCCACGCGCCGCCGTTCCGCCCCGCGCCCGCGGCCGTTTCGAGCGAAGTACCGCCATCGCCGCTCGACGCCTTCCCCTGCTCTCCTCAGCGGCATCACCTCCCCCATCCCCGGCAGTTGCGGCAGCCGTTCCCCGTAGCCGGCGCCGCCCTCGTCATCTCTTCCCGCCCAACGAGCATCTCCAGCGTAGTACTCCCCAACACTCCCCGAGCGCGCTTGAACGCATCCTCAGCACCACGCATAGCGCCATCGGCGTGCGCACCACTTACGGCGGCCATTTCCCATCGCGCACGTCGCAAGCGCGCCGCGAGCATCCTCAGCGCTATATCATGCTGTCGCTCGAAGCTCCGCCGGCCGCACGCCGCAAACACAAGGAGCACCACCAGGCTCTACTTTTTCCAAATAGAAATCGTCCCTAACTGTGTTGAACGGCCGGTGGGACACGGCACAGCGAAGGGCAATTAGAGCACGATGACGTGCACGGGTATAGCGGGAAACCGAGCGGAAAAGATTCTGCCGAGCATTCTTACTGGTGTCACCATCGGCGTCGACGACACCACGCCTGTTGTTGCACTGCTGACTGGTTCTCTTGAGATTGGCTGTCCGTCCCCGTCGCTAGGGGTTGTAATTTTTTGGATCAAAGCGGCAGGTAAAGATGAATGTAAGATGGTGGGGATTTCCGTCACCGTCCAACTTGCGCTCGAGGGAAACTGTATAATGGGTGTAGATCGGGGACTTGCAATCCTTACGACTTTTCTGGTCCTACATACTGTAGAGGAACAAAATGACAACGAAATATACATATAAAACACACAAAGTTCCAGGGAGGTTTTGTTTTTCGGTGCTGGTTAGCTCAATGTGGCGAAGAGAGGCGGCAAATTCCTTCGAGAATATATCCCATGCCACAACTTAAGGTGATAGCAACAGCAAAAAGCAGGTCAATAACCAAGAAGTGAAGTTTCGAGAGGCCACTGGAAGACGAGTTGACACAGAAAGAACGCCACGAGTACTGGTGTAAGAACGAGGGCAACATTCTGATCCTATGCCAAGTGGCCCGGGTCGCGAAACCCGCGGGTAAATAAAATCTGCCGGGGTGACCCGGGTGATCATCACACGTGCCAGTGTCCCAGACGCGTCCATCGTCTACCATTCCCTGAGCCCTTTAAGCGTATGCATCGTTGTTTGCGGCTCCCGGAGCTTGTAGGGCTTGTGTGCTCCCATCTACAGAGCCCGTACCACCTGGAAATCGCTCTTGAAGTCAGACAACCGAAGCGCGGGGACCTCGCTGTCCTGGCAAGGACCTCCACAGTTTTTTCCAGTCATGCACTCAGATTGCTCTGGGAGTCGGTGACATTGATCAACCTTCTTCGCTGTCTTCCTTCGGACTCTTTCGAGATAAGGACCACAGGCGAGGGCTACTTCACAAAATATATGATGGTAAGTGGCACAATTCGCCGGGCGTCTACCAAACACTGACCATCTATAGCAACTACTTCGCCCTTTGCGGTCATCCGATTGGGAACGCGTCCTCGTCTACGCCCAATTCGTGAAACATCTCTCTTCCGATCCTGATTTCGCCGATCTCTCGCCCGTTTTCCCGAGCATCAGCAAGAACATGCTCCCAAACCTCCAGGGCCTGCATTGGATGCACCGAGAGAAAGACTTTCAGTACATTGACTGCTTCCTCGCCCCCCAGCTTACCACGATTCGCATTCCTCACACATCCCTTGATGCCCTGTCACTGTTGTCGAGCCTTGCTCTTCGGTGTCCGCAGTTGACAAACATAACCCTTTTCCCTCGAAGCGCGCCGGACCTACAGCCGCTGGCCGTCTCTGCCGTCTCGATATGTGTGCGTGGCTTGCACGGTATCGAGACACTGATCACAGACATGGTCGATGAGCCGGCGCTTGAACATCTGTCTCGCCTTTCGGGCGTCCGGCATTTGAGGCTCGGCGAACTTCCCCCCACTTTGCCTGCCGTCCCAACGGACGACGTGGCGCTATTCCCCTCGCTTCAGACGCTGTACTTCAGCTCCGAAATCGAATCCCCGACCCGGTTCCTTGAATGGGGCAATAAACTTCCGCTTGTGGAATTTACCACCGAATGCCGAGCATTTTCGACTGCAGACGAAGTTCACCGTCTCTTTTCCGCCGCTTCAGGTGGAATATCCCATTTGCCCTTGACGGGATTTGCATTCGACGACGAGTTCGGCTCATTAGACTCTTCGCACCCCGCCAATTATCTCATCCGACCCCAGTCGCTCCGCAGCCTCTTCTGTTTTGTCAATCTGACCTCCGTGTCTATTTTATCGGCTGTGGGGATCGACTTGGATGATACCACCGTCACTGACATGGCTCGTTCCTGGCGTCACATTGAATGCCTTGAGTTGCAATCTTACTATGGTAACGCCGCCCCCCGCGCTACTCTTCAGTGCTTGGAGGCTTTCCCCAAATATTGCCCGCACCTGACCAAGCTCTCCATCACGTTCGATGCGACCGTGATTCCGACATCACAATCCGATCTCTCGTTGGCGTGCTTGAAAAATCTAGATGTCGAAGCCTCGCCCATATCGACAGCACTCCCAGTTGCCCGGTTCCTCGCACGTATGTTCCCGAGCCTGAAGAACATCTCAACGCTCCGAGACTCTCTAGATGGAGAAGACGAGTGGGAAGAGGACGTGGGACCAGAAGCCATCCAGTATGATCCTCAGTGGAAGGAGGTGGAGTCCATGCTGCACTAGTTGGCAATCCACACTGTACTAGTCAGAAAACCGCGGTGGTGAGTTACTCTCCTTCGCGCCGACTGCGTTGTTAACGCTCCCTGGGGAAAGGATTCATTGTTGAATGATGTACAAAGTCCAGCTTGAAAGGCCGCCTGTTCACTTGACGACTCTGTTTCACACTTTTGTTCTGCTCCTCAATATATTTTTGATGTTTTGACTGTACAGCCGTGCGGAAGCCAAGTCTCAGGAGATGGCCGACGGGATAGACACTGAGACTTGAGAGGTGTGCTTCGAAGTTCAAGTCTGAGTAAAGTCCATCCGGGGGCACCGCGTGAAACGACCCCAGATAGAGGAACGAAAATTCCCACTACCGCGGATTGTCAAGCCCAGTGAAAAACTAAAGTTTCGGTTAGACTTCGGCCAAACTTGAGACCTGGATCTCATGGCTCCAGGGCATTGTGGAAGGCGGCACCACTATTCCTACATGTTCGTTATTCATTTATTTTGTTTACTTTACTTACTGTTACGCCAGTTATCTCTCGCTCGACCAACCCCCGACTTACTGTGTGCCGAGGCTAGCTCCTTGCCACAGCGGCACACCAGCAACCCGAAATATGTCACATCGGGGAATCCCCAGAATCTCGGCGTAACGTTGATGAAAAGGGTACGGTAAATCAATGGTTCAACCCCGATGGTTCAAAATTGAGTAGGAAGCGCGTCTCACTAACAATGCTTGACGCGCCAAGCCACGCGCATCAGGTTCGGAATCCACACTGGACGGGAACAACTTGCGAACTGAAGGATTGTGTGAGTGGACTCAGAGGGTGGTCTTGATTTGTCTTCGTCGACCAACAATGAACCAACCAACTAATTTGTAATCCCTTTGGATTGAATAGAATTACACGGGTGTATCATGTGGGTGGGATTCAATGGAGACGACCCCAATCTTTGTTGAACTAGTCCACGACTCCGAGGACATATACCCTGTTGTTTCTTCACCGATTGTTTGCAATTGAATTCCTGCGGCGGTCGTTTCTGCGTTACCGAGCCAGAATATGGTGCTAAACTTCGCCGTCTCGCCATGTAGTGGTTGGCCGACAATATCTATGGTGGTCGTTATGATCACCGGAATATTCGCGACGATGAGGCTCAGACAGCCCTGGATAACGGACACGGGATCAGGACATGGCCAAGCCGACAACATCGACGAACGATTACCTCGGCTATGCCTGAGAATGGGATTCTGAGATCGTCGTCCTTGAGGATAAAGCTGGCATGTGTAAGCGAAGCCTGACAGGATGTAAACCGTTGTGCACAGTTGAGAACAGGGCGACATACAATTGTGGTGACCACACAAGTCGAGAAAATGATGGTTAACTTGCGACCTAGGGATTTGTCGGCTAGAGTCCGGAACAACGGCCATGGGGCGAAAAGTAAAACAGCGTCGGAAAGAACATCGGCTTTGACGCAGCTCAAATGAGCAGGATCTTCCACAAGTTGGAATTGTGGCCACTCACTGACGAACTGAAAGATGGCTACCTGCCGTGGTAAGCCACATTGTGGATTTGGGAGATGCTTCCAAGCGAGTCTCGACTCGCAAACCCAAAACAGCTGTGCCAGCAAGAGTAATGCAGTTGTGAAAAACATCACAGCAGCGCAGAACAGACACCTTCGTCGTGCAGGAGATGGATCGATCCGGATGATGCTGAACAGAATGCTCAGCCGGGACGCCCTGGAACTGCAGGGTTGGAGAGATTATCTATCGGTAATAAGCTGGCTGACATACCACACAATCGAGTAAAATGTCATGGCCGTCAAGTAGTACACTGAATGATCAGCCAAGCAGGGGAATCAAGAGTTGACGGGCTGCACCTGCTATTCCCGTCGTGTAAGACAAACTATTCGGAGGGCGGATCTGGGCTTGGTTCGTCAGTGCGTTGACCGGAAGCGCCACGAGAATTATCACATGGAGGAAGATGGCGACCACCTGGATAACAAGAGCGACGGATGCGAACAGGGCCCAAATATCGTCCGCCCACAATCGTCGTCGACGCTTGTATAACCTGGAAAGTTCGGGTCCAGAAACATTCGGCAGAGCTAGAATAAGACGGACCTATATACCGTGGCTCCAACGGCAAAAAAACTGCATGTGGCAGATGTAACTGGATATAAACTATGAGCTAACAGCCATGAGAACCCTGAGGAGTCGTACTTTTTAGCCGCATAACAGTATCATTGGCGTCAAACTCGACCTCCATATTATTCACTATATTGCAGGAAACATGGGGAGAGCGGCGCAGAGTCGTGGCGGCAACGCAATTGCCATTTAAATCAGATCCCTTGTCGTAATCCGCCACAAAGCCGGACGTGCGTGAGTCTGATTTTGCGAACGATTCTCATGTCCAACTTCGAGCTAAGTAATTCGAGATCGTTGACGTTTATACTTGCCGGGACCTCAAGAGGCTTGCGAATTCGTGTAATGAGGGCAGAGTTCTCCGGACACTGCGCTCCAGCGGCAGTCGAAAATTCTTGTGTCATGAAACCATGTCGCCCTCGGCGGCGCGGAGACTTGGCGACCAATAGACTCGTTCGTTTCCCACGCGATAGGTGTGGGTATTGACAAGATATGTATTTATTCATAAAAAGCGCTGGGCCTCTTGCCTCTGCCGAGCGAGTGCATCGGCCAAGGAACATTTGACCTGGACCTTGCGAGCTACCCGCCGGCATGACTCTGAGGGCTGCGGCCCAAGTATTACGCATGCGAGGTTCAGCTTAAATAAAAGGTGAAAAAATGTTCCACGGTACCTAGCGGATTCCGAGAACAGTCGTTTCGGCGAGATTTACCTGGAAGGGCGAGCTCATTTGCGCGTCATCGGGTCCGCTGTAGTCCAGGACCAGAAAGTGGATTTTGAAGGACGCCAAAGACAGCGACTCAATGCCTGACTTGATCGCGCTGGGGGCGGTTAATGATAACGAAGCACTAGAACTTACAAGAGGCATCTGAATTTTCGCACCATCAAAGCCATAAGATGACATGCCCACAGGTCATACCGAGCTCGACTGCAGTACACCCACCGCTACACCAAAAGTCGCGAGGATAACATGCATCATGGGCACCACGAATGAAAGAAAAAAGCGGTCGAGCTTGGGCTGAGATGATTTGAGGCAAGGGATTGAGGCGGGGTTAATTTTAGTCTTAAAGTCGAAGATTGCGAGGGTACTGATTCGACTGCGGAGGTTTGCACTAATACTTTTGACAGGAGGGACCAGAATCCGAGGCAGCCAGCATAGAGTCGGTCTGGAAAGGAAAGGTGCGAGAAAAACCCGACATCCAGCGAGTACAACAGTCGAAGAGGAGAGGGTTGTTGAAGGGACAGTCCAATTCAATCGGATGGGAAAAGTGCTCGATTGAGATGTAGTAGACCCTCTTGAACGTCCAGTGTTGACAAAATCAGTTGTTCGACGGCGACAGTGGGTGTTGGAGTGACAAATTAGAAGTTTGTCAGAAGTCCGACTCGATCGGACAGGGAAAGCGCTCGATTGATACAGGGAAAGCGTCGGTTGAGCCGTAGATCCTCTTGTATATATCTGAAAGGACGGAATTAGAGAGAAACGGGAGCTCATGGCGATCGAGGAAGAGAACAATAGCCGGTCGGGCCGGCGGGGGAATCTCTGATGACATTGCTGTTGATGACGGCACGTGCACGAACGATTGCCCTGCACTGCATTCTCAGGATCCACCGCGCACTGACCACCACCGGCTCCGCCAGACGATGAGCAACACCCCGAGCTCGCTGCTGCCAACGCCGACGACGACGACGACACCCTCGGCTTCGAGCGCGACGGGCGCGATGGACGCGAGGGAAGACAGTACCAGAGGCTCCACATACGACGACGACTCGGCCAGTCGAGAGAAGGAGGCGACATCGACAGACAGCGCGCTGGGAGGGGGGGCAACACGCTCGGTTGGCTACAAGGGGAAAGCGCTGCGGTCGTGGATGCAGCTGCCGCCTGAGGTTATACGGTGCGTACAGCTATTGTCTCCATTTTTTCGGCATTTTCGTGCTTTTCTCGGTCTTTCTTCTCTTCCTGCTTCTTGGTGTCGTCTTGCACACGGTATGGTCGTTTTATACGACTTGTGGAGGTGTTTTACACCGTATGCACGGCACTTTTCGGGTCCGCATACCGTGTGGCGTCGTTCCTTGTGCCTCTCATTCTCCTCCGTATTTCACCTTGGCATAGTTTTAGTCCCGACAACGACGACGACGACCCAGTCTCGTCGTCGACGCCACCTTTAATTTTTCTTGGTCTTCTTGGCGTTTTCTCGGGTTCTTGCCTTGTTTTCCCCCCGTTCTGTCATGCCTCCTTCCATTCTATTTTCTCTCGTCGATCCGACAGTTTCGCTTCGCGTTCACGCGTTTCGGATCTGCTGGTGATCTCTTTTTAATGCCGCGTCTGGACCCGGCAGTCACTCATTTCGTGACTGTCTTTAATGGTCCTCGGTTAACGTGCTGGTCTTCTTTTTTGGCTGTCACTATGTACGGCGTCGGGGTATACGCCACAACTTCCGTCTATGTGTTCTCCTTTTGGAGTTGCTGCTCAAGAGCCATCTGTTCCTCGTTACGATACACGTTCTAACTCTCCCCCAGATTAATAGCAACTTACCACCTCTGCGTCGTCGACGCAAACTCACCAGTCCCTTTTACCTGGGACGTCTACACTCCCCAGAGATACCGCAAGATTCCATGGACTGAACATCTCGCCTACCTCGCTGCGCGCGACACCCGCGACATGGAGACCCTCATGTGTGTTTGTCCACAATGGGGGCTCGCTGGTTCGTGCACTTCCATCTCTTCGATAAGGTAAACTCTGACCACCGCACACAGTCGAGCAACACGAATTCTGGAGCAATGCCCTCCAGCTCCTCGACCCCACCCGCCACGCCGCGCACCACGGCTGGGTCTCCCTCGCGTCCTCCCACAACAACTCCTCCGGCGGCGGCGGCTCTGCCCCCACTGCCCAGCGCGTCTCGCCCTACACCCACTTCCGCGCCCTGCTCACCTACTCGTGCCTCCCCTGCCGCCTCAACGCCCCGCGCACCACCGCCGGGCTCGACCTCGCCAAGCGTGTCGTCCCCGCCCTCCGCCTCGGCGCCGCCGCCCTCTGCAAAGAGCACGCCGGCGCCCGCCGCCTACGCTACTGCGGCGTCTGCATGATCGACGGCGACATCGCGCGCCGCGTACGCGAGGACGCTCTTCGCACGGCGCAGGAGGACCTCGCGCGCACGAACAGCGCCCTGGGGCAGGCGCGGTACCACCTCCACAGCCTCGGGTCCACCCCGCCGCCGACTCACCCCGCGTTCGCGGTGCACGCGAACGGCAAGACGCTGCTCGACGCGGCGCAGGCCGCCGCGGAGCAGGCGCACGCGCGCGTGCAGCGCGCGATGGAGGCGGTGGGGTGGCCCGGGCACCCCGTGATGGACGCGGGCGTGGCGGAGAACGAGGACGAGACGGTGTTCCCCGGCGTGGGCGCGACGTGCCGCAGCTGCCGCGCGGAGTGGCTCTGGCGGTATGCGCTGCTGAGTACGCGGGTCGTGGGGGAGGAGGAGGCGGCCGCGCTGGGGCGGGGGCTGGTAGTGGGGAAGGGCGTCGCCATCGCCGCCGCTGCCGACGTCCGCGAGGGGGACGGTGCACAGAGCGAAGATCGCAAGACGCGCGAGGCGGGTGTGATGCTGCTCAAGGCCCTCGGCGTGACGGGCAACTCGCCCGGGATGTTCTGGCCTGAGGACGCGGCGGTCAAGGGCGCGGTGAACGCGTTCGTCGAGCTCGGCGAGGGGACCGTCAACAGCGTGCTGGCCGTCGCGGGCGAGCGGGGGTGGCTGCGCGTGCAGACACGCTGGGTGGAGCTCATGCAGCAGGCGATGGCGGCGAAGCGGTGGGGCGACGGGACTGCGCCGCCGATCCCGACGGGCCGCGTGCCAGGGCATGATTCTCAGCGGGCGCCCGTTACAAGGGAGCAGCGCGATCGGGAGCGCGAGCAGATGCGGCGCGCGCGGAGTCCGTCGCTCGAGGAGCGCGACGGCCGATATGCGAATAACGCCGCGAACAACGATGCGTATGCGCGCGCGGGGTACACAGCCTCGTCCGAGTACTACGACTACGACGAAGACTACGAAGAAGAAGAAGACTCGGAGTTTGACGACGACGATTACGAGGACGATGTGTCTGGGGGTGGGTATAGACGGGACGGGGACGACGAGGTGGCAGCTGCGCTGGAGATGACAGTGCGGGAGATGGCACTAACGGATTGGGCGCGCGCGCGGGTGCTGGATGGCGCATGGGTTGCGCCGGCGGATGTGTATTATAGGGCGAAGGTCAATGGGTTGGGTGGGTGTCTCGTCTTTTGTTCTATTTGATGCTGACGATTTGTGGACAGAACCCCATGAACACGCCGTACGCTCGGTGCACCCCGTGCCCTGGTCCATTTCCCCGCCGTCGTCGCCCCCACACGCGGCATCGCATCCACATTCCTCGAAGCCCTCCTCTGCCCTCCCTCTCCCCACCGCCACCATCACAACCCCCGGCACCAGCACGCCAATCCCGCTCACACACCCCGCCGCGCCAACGCCTCCCCCCCCCACATTTGCCCTCGCCGAAGCGGCCCACAACGCACACGTGCGGCAGGTGCGCGCCGTGCTCCTGCCGGCGCTGCAGAACGTTGTCAGGCGGGTAGTGGTGGAGTGTGCTTTGGATGCAGCGGAGGTCGGCGCGGGTGCCACCGCGGCCAGCGGCGAAGCAGAAAAAGGAGAAGGCAAGACGCTCGTGCTCGACCCCGGCCTGCGTGCGTCACGGATGCCGCTTACGGAGATCGTGCAGCTACTGCGCGAGGAGGAGGGGGTGTGGTTCGACGGGATGGATTGGGGCGCGCGGAGGCGGAACGTGAGGAGGGAGGAGGAGGATGAGCGGGCTGCGAGGGCGCGCGAGGAGCACGCGCGCGAACGTGATGTCGAGCGCGAGGGGGAGCGGGAACGCGAACGCCGCCACCGCGCCGAGCGGAGTGATGACTCGTCTGCGGGGACGCCGAGCGATCCGAGCCCCGTGCTCTCGACCTCGACACTGGGCACGACGCCCAGCCCGCCACCCATCGGAGAGCGGGACCTGCACCATAGCAAAATCAAGGAGCGCGAACTAGACATCCGCCCCACGATCCCCGTAGCGCCCGTGCTGGACCCTCCGCGGCTGCTGCGGCCCATCCCGTATATCCCCGAGTCCATCGCGCATTTACCGAGCTACAGTTTGGAGGCGATTAAAGCCGTAAGTCTCTTTCTGCCTCGCGTTTGGGGCTAAGCTGACGGGTGTGCGATTCTAGGTGTGGCGCGAGGCCTGCATGCCATTATACCACTGCCGCTGCACGGTCTGCGAGCGCGCGATGGCGGCGCAGAACGGGGGCAAGGCACCCAGCACGACCACCACTTCTGTGGCCGCGCGCGCATCCACGCCTGCGCCCACGCCCCAGCAGAGGCAGATGTCGGTGGCTGCGGAGCGCGAGAAGAGCGTTGCGCCGGACGGGCACTGGGTGCACGTCTCTTCTGAAGACGACGCCGACGAAGAGGGCGCGGACAGCGTCATCAAGCTTGTCGAGGAGGAGGAGTACGACCCCGACCGCGACCCGCGCCTTGAGCGCAGCCGCGCGGGCGGGAAGCCGACCGGGAGGCTGGAGGGGTTAGAGGGGTTGACGGACGCGGAGCTCCTGTGGCTGCAGCAGGAGGAAGCGGAGGAGGACCAATGGACGGCGAAGGAGAAGGAACGGGGGGAGATGGAAGAGCGGGAGATGGTGCGTCGGTGGGAGGCGGACCACCCCGATTACGAGGACCAGTACGAGGAGGAAGAGGAAGATGACACTGGCGGAGGCGGGGGCGGCTTCATGCTCAATCCGGCGCCGGCGGCATGGGTGGCGGCGGGGACGGGGCGCAAACGCTCGGTGGACGAGCTGGACGGGGACGGAGCGGACGCGCACTCGCGCGGGGGGACACCACCCAAGCGCGCGCGCACGAAGGAGCCGTTCCCCGAGCTTGCGAAGCGGCGCTCGGAGGAGCTCGATTTCGACGAGAGGGATGCGGATTCGGCAAGTGTGGGGTCTGCGCCGAAACGCGCGCGCATCGAGGCGGTGGAGAGCCCGCTGGATTCGAGCACGCCCGTGTCTGTCCCTGCGTCGGGCGAGGAGTCTGCGTCATCCTCGCCCGATATGCGCGCAAAATAGACTAAAGAAGACGACTGACGACGCATGCACTAAAAAGGGCCTCCCAATGGACGCTCTACGTTTCTTCTTTTCCTATCTCTTCCCTTTCCTTCTTCTCGCCAACGCTTTCTTTTGCTTACCGTCTACGACATGTATTCATTCATGCCTGCTTTCCTTCCGCCCACCGATACTTAAATAAATGCATACCAGGTAGCAACTTGTACACACAATCTCTTTGGATACGCACCGTACATTTTTTGTATAACCTGGCTAAACAAATAAGTCGTATAGAGCGACTTGGAATCGACTTTGTATACTGTATGCGAGTCATCCAGAATCCCAATATAGTAATTCCGAGTCGACGTCGGGCCGTGCTGTTTGTCTTACGCCATCATGTCTTCTACCACCAAGTCGAGGATGTCTGTTCTCTTCAGGTGGACTGTAGCCGCCCTGCTTCGCCAGCGGTCCCCCGCGAAACGCCACCCTATTCGCGACCACTCAAGACCCAATTGCGCCATTCTACATAAGTCAATCTTGATAACATCCTGTGACAACGATCCGAGTCCATCCTCGAGCTCCAAGTCCTACAAAGTACCCACAGCCAAGGTCCAGCTAATCCTTATCGACGTTCTTCCTACGCAATCTTGGACTTCGAGAGCTGTCATAGAATGCGATAAAGTCTCGCATGCAGTCCATTGCCCACCGCCATTTGCTAGGGGTTGAGCAACAAACTCTCAACCTCGACGCCGTCAGAGAACCCTTCTGCTGGTGTTTCGTCGCGGACTGCTTCGCCGTGAATTTTGCTGGAATACTTGCGGCCTTCTTCATAGCCGGATATCGGAGCAGAATGAAGCAGAGGATTCTTCTCTACTAGTCCTGTCGTTGCTCAAATTTTCAAGACGTGCTGAATCGGCGTTTACAGTAGTTCTTGGAGATTTCAGCCGGAGTAACCAAGCCGTAACTGCGCGAACAGGACGTTGTAGCGTGCCTGGGCCGGGATTCTGCATCCGCGCACCTGCCGTCGTCATCCCCGGCCCGAACGGCTACTCCTCCCGCTGTTCTCCCTCCACGTCGCGCTCCTAGCTCCTCGCCGTGCGTCCACGTCCAGATTTCCTTCGGAGTACCGATATCACTGAGTCTTGTTCGCCGTCCACGTCCAGATTTCCTTCAGAATACCGATATCACTGAGTCTCGTTCGCCGTCAACCACTTCGCCGTCAACCTACACGGGATTCAAAATAAAACAGAATACCCATTGGTTTGCACCTTCTATCATCGCGTATCCATCCACGAAGACATCATTCACGAAGCAATCTGGAAGGAGGAGTTAAATCCAGTGCCACGAGCAAAGGATGCACGTCCAAGTGAAACAGACAAAAACTATCAGCTATTTATTACCTAGGGTATTACATTCTTCATCCAGATATTAATGAACATAGGTTGTATCGGAATAATATACCGGCAAGTCTTGAATATACCGAACTTGAGATCCGTTCACAAGTGCATCTCTCAGCAATGGAATTGTGGTTGCCACTGGTTTGAATGACTTGAATTTCAATTGCATGCGTACCCGGAACAGATCAACAAACCGATCCATGGCTGCACGACCTGCTTTCAGACGCGTTGAACTGTCGAGCTGTTTGAGAAACTCTTTGAAATACAGCCATGGACCATCACAACACCAGGTGAACACCTGGAGGCAAGTCATTAGGAAATGCGCAAATGCTCTCGAGTCTCAACTCACAGACATCGATGTCGCGTCGTTCAAATGTGGGGCCGCGGGTCAAGGTCTGTGCATACAATGGTTTTGGGGTGCGTTGGGGTGCTGGTGGCCATAGAACGATTTTGAACTGTGATATCGGAGAGCATCTTTGAGCCCACAACAGTCACGGTGACAACAGCGAGGAAAGGAACCCGCGAAGCTTGCGCTTTGCATTCAGGGCTGAGCAGCTTGTGTCTGAGCTTCTTGACCTGAGTGATGGGGCATATCAGGTCAGAGGAATGTTAAGAGCTGAGCGCGGCTGCACTAAGTATTCATGTACTTACTACTACATACTAGTCGGGAAATTTCGGATCAGCGTGCTGGGATGGGTGACAGATGCCGTCACGCTGGCTTCAATTTCTTCTTCCCACGGCCCACTCAACACTACAGGACGTTCAGCAAGATGTCCTATGCACGCCTAAACAATTCCACACGCGCAGAAATCGATCAGTCGCAAGTTTTTGCGACAGGCACTTTCAAGAATGTCTGGAAGGGCATCTACACGGTCGGCGCCCGAACCGGGCAACCATGCGTTGCCAAAGAGTTCAAGACCGGCTCGGTTTACGAGAGTCACTACTTCGAGGAGGAAATGAACGTCATCCGCCTCACGCAGGTCGTCATTGACGCATGGCACGCCGAGCAGATCATAGATAGCGACATCCGCCTCAATACTCCCGAGATTTGGAAATATTCTGGCTCCGGTGTACGCCTCCTCCTCGAGCCGATGATTGAGAACTTTGAGAAGTTCAACAGCAATACGGGCTGGGCATCCAACACGGGCGGAGTCTGGAGTGAGGCCATGCAGGCATTGAGCCATTTCTCATTCCACAATTCAAACGGCCGGTCCCTGCTCTGCGATCTTCAGGGGGGTCTCTACAGCGATGGCTAGTAAGTCGACATCTCTCGCTGTCTCCTATTACCGCCCCCTACTTCCCCTATCGCAATTAACTCAGCTGACCAATTCCCGCCTACTTAGTGTCCTCTCCGATCCTGTTATCATGTCGCAAGGCCAGGATTGCGGCCCAGCAGACTTGGGTCCTGATGGCATCCGTTCCTTCTTTCAAAGGCACCGCTGCGGGCGCTTCTGCAAGTCTGGATGGACGAGGCCCAGGATCCTCGGCCAGGCCGTGCATCCGATGAGAGTGGGCACGACCATGATAAATCCCGCTCACTTGCCGACTAGGCCCAACCGCAACCCTCTCACGAGAGTGCAGGAATATTACTGATGGGCTGTGATACGGTATGAGAAGTCAAGTTTTGGGAATCGGGTTTAGTGCACGGCCGCCAGAGGCAAAAGATTTCTTGGTGCGATGTTATATTTCTGTAAAAGATGTGCGAGAATGATAAAGCATCTACAATTTGAACATCATAAAACCATGAACAAGTAGAGGTGGTTGTGCGCCTCAGGATTCTTGATCGTATTGGTCTGAGAATATTCTCAACTGGCCGGCGGTTCAAGCGACCGCCATGCATTCTATACCAGCGGCATCTTCGAGCTTTGTCCCTCAACATTTGAATTGCTCCACACCCGCTTCCGTGCGTGTTTATCTTACTGTGATGTTGTTGTGGATTTAAATCCTGCCCTTGGGATCGGATTCTGTTCGTTCACGGGAATAATCCTTCACTCTCTGTTCCTCAAGAGTATCACTGTATCATTGTCCTCATGAACATTGTCGGTTGCACCGTGACCGCACCGCGGAATACGTTTAAATTGTTAACAGTAGCGTCAAGACTGCTGATGGTCACATCCTGTGGTATGTGCAATTCGTGCTGGGACGAAATCTAATTGAACAGTCGGTATTGTTGACTAGGATGATATCGGCGGAGACATCCAAAATCGGCTGGGGATATGCTACGTCGCGTTCATTATCCTCTGAACTGCGTCCAAGATTTTAAAATACAGCTTTATTCCGGTATTCCGGCGTCGGCGGGTGTTGGTCGGTCGACTCGGTCCTGAGTCGTGCGTGGGTGTGGCGAGGCTCTTACAGCCTGATGAGGGCACCAGGGTGGAGAAAGGTACCCTGAGTAGTAAGGACTAAGTACTAAGGAGGGCTCCAGCTGGGTTGACCAACTCAAGAACAACCCGATTCCGGCGGATTAATCGCCTCCCGGAGTATTCAGGACATGCGAATCGACGGTGCATACATACGCCAGCGAGAACAAGATCTGGGTTACCGTAGTTGTTATAAAATCGAAATCATGTAGGGGTGCGCCGCACACCATCGGAATTCGGCAATATCCGACAATTCTTTTTTTTTTTTTTGTGGAACGTTTGGGTAGGAGGAACAGGAAACGCATTGCGTTTTCCTACCGGGCGGTTTCTTACGTCTCCAGAAACTCGCCACCCGGTCATCGGACCAACCAAGTTGGCCTGTCCTCCCCGTTAGATGATAGCTAGCGATAAATATAACCTAGCCGACAGAGTGCCACCCGGGGAAATGCGCAAACGCACACGCACCCGAACTAGTCGCCGTGCGCCGTGTGGGGCTTGAGTTAATCGTTCCAGCCCACAGGCGGCCTTCATTACGATCAACCCACTCCGACAATTCTTTGCCCAAGTCCCACTGCAGGCTACACAGTAAAACCGTTTGAACCGATCATTTGCTAACCGTTTACCGTTTGACCCAGCCAGCGAATCAAACGAAAATAAAAACGGTTTCAACTGTTTGAAACCGGCTTCAAACGGCAATGGTTGGAGCCCCGCACGCCCGGACTGTGTAGACTTATGTGTGCATGTTGTCTGCGGCACGTGAATCGAATCATTTTCAACTTCCACTGCCAGTGCCACCCATTTGCAACCGCCAGCGTCTTCGCGTAATGGCCTCCGACGCCGTTGATATCGTCGAAAACCTCGCCTACCTCTCAAAGTATTTGGGGGAGTCCGGAGCTCGAGTACGCGAGCTCGAGACCGAGCTCTCCAATGTCGTGCGCAATTTTACCTCTCTTGCGTCTTGCAATGTTTCTAAGGCTTCACGATTCAGCGGCGGGAAAGCCCGAACCATGACACACGAATGGAGATTTTGGGACTGCAAGCGGAAAAAGAGATGTTAAAGAGAGAGCTGGCACATCTCAAAGACGAATTGAAGGTGAAGAATGAGGACCGCGACGCGGCAGTAAGGGTCAAGAAAGAGAGTCATGATGTCAGTTGTTTCTTGCTCACGATCTTCTATTTCAATGACTTGACTTGGTTCCCCAGAATATGAGCCCAGAGGTGTTAAGGGTGAAGCAAGAGAGCCACGACGTCGTCAGTTGCTTCTTGCTCATGATGCCAGTGTTTTATGTTTGAACGGGTTGGTTCCCCAGATGAGCCCAGAGTCGCCCAAGCCGAACACGGTCCTGGCAGATACACGCCAAAAACACAAGGATGAATGTGTGCTCAGGGAGGCCTTGCAGAAGGTACATATTTTCCGTGTACGCAGGACACTGATGATGAGACGAGCACATAGAAATGCACCGAGCTTGAAGCCCAACTCAAGGAAAGTGCGGGAATGGCGGCAAAGACGTTGCGGGAGGTATGAACTGTTTCTGAGATGACTCGACGTACTCATTCGTGGACTACAGCGGCTCGAAGCGGAGAAGATGGGTTTTCTGTCGTGTGTAATTCTATCTGGTTCAATGTACTAGTAATATGGCCAGGCGTTGGAGAAAATGCGGAAAAAGGCGGAAGTTGTGGCCGAAGAGATGCAAGCCGTTCAAGGGGTGGGTTTCGCCAGGTAATACACATTGCACAAGTAATGAACTCTCGCCAGACCTGCGCCAATCTCCAGACGGCCAACAATGTCCTCGCCGCCGAGGGAAATTCAAGCGCCGAGCGTTATGCGCTTCTCAAGACCAAGTACAACAAGGTCAAGGAGGAAAAAACGGCTTTGTGTGGGGTTCGTGCATCCCTTTCGTTATCGGTTAAGATGGTGCTGACGCATTTGTAGTCTATCGCCGAACAGGATGCCCAAATCGAATCTCTAAAAACCAAGGTTTCTCGAGTGAGGGAAGAATACAAAGCGGAGAAGACTGAGAAGCAGGAATTGCAGCAGGCCAGTTGACTCTCGCTAACCCCGCTGAGGTCGATTTCAACATGTATCCAGATCCTCCGCGAAATGATAGAAGTCGTGGAAGGTTTACAAGAAGAAGTCAAGGAGGTGGGTTGTTTTCGTCGACGACTCCGTGCCTCACTGAATATTTCATCGTCCAGTTAACGGAGAAGGACGGAGGGGCATCAGAGGCGAGATGGCTTTCGACATTTCATCTATCTCTCTTCTCACTTCTTGTAGACGGCGGCAGTTATTGCGAAGTACAAGGCTTTTATGAACGAATTACCCCTCCCAGAGAAGCTTTCGCCACACCCCTCGGAACTAGATGTCGTTTGTGGTATCACCACCAACCTGCACGGGTATCTTTCTCAAGTACGCTCCACAGTGGTTTGTGGAATTGTAACTGACGCCTGTATAGAACCCTACTTTGAGGAGGCAAGTGTATCCTTCCGCCAATATGCCAAACTGAATGTGAAATAGATTTCTGAATCATGTGCTGTATCTTCCAAAGCGACTCGAGGCTTTCTCTGACTTCAACTATCTTGCGTACGGGCCAACATATCGCTATGAGCGGGCCACAAAAACATGGGTTGAAGGCTCGGATCTAATCGGGTTTCATGGTGGGACGCGTGAGTTATTCATCAAGCACAATGCCTTTATTGTGTATGTCGGGACGTACAAGTGTCACGACCTCCGCCAGTTGCACCCCGAGGGAACCAACATACCCAAACATGTTGTAAGTTTTTGTCTTCATTCTGGATAATCCGTTACCTCATCTGGTGTTGCAGTCCAAACAAGGGGTGTCAGCTTCTAAAATTTCCGACACAGGGTCGGAAAAGTGGATTAAGGACCTCGACACCCCTCCCTCCCTATTAGCCGAGCATAGCCACAGCACAGCCACGTCCAAATCCGGAAATTTTCACCGCTGAACCACCAATTTCGGCCGCTATATTGCACGATGCGCTCTGGGCTGTTTTCTGACAGACAAGTAGCAACAGGGCAGCAAAAGAACTAGTTATGTCGCCTTTTACGAACTGTCTCACCCGCATTTTCACGGCAATCGTCATCACAAAACCAGTTAAGACCTTCCATGGTCTTCAGCCCAACGCAGCACAGGTGAGCCTATAAAAAAGCAACTATTAAGCATTGTTTTGGGGACGTTGCTAAGATAAAATACCTGAATGTTGCAAGCTGGGCCCAAACACACTGCCATTGGTTCACTCCCGGTGATGGTGCAGCCATCAACAAAACAGCCTTCCTCGGCGCCCTCATCCTCGGACAGGACAATTTTTCGTTTCCGAGGGGCACGACGAGACCTTCGAACGGGTGGATGGGTTTCAGAAAAGACTTGCGGTACAACCCTGTCCTCGAGGTTGCTGTGGGAGCAGCAAGTTATGATCCGGAACTCGTGGAATTGCTGCAGAAAGTGCGCCCGTGTTCGCAGAATCAACAGCTGGTGAGGGTGAACGAGGTTCGGCAGGCATGGAGGTTATAGGCAAGTTGTTGTTTTGATTATCCACAGAAATAGGCTGTTGCAATATCGGGAGAAGCATGGTGGTAGTCGGCATCTCCTCATCAGGAGAGAGTGCGCGCAGAGTTCCACACTCGGGTGCGGGCTCGGGCGTTGGTGAACGCGAAGAATCGGAACTCTCCTCGTCACTTTCACCGTCTCGCTCATCATTGCTCTGCGGGGCTCTTGAAAAATCACTATAATTTAGTAAGTCAGAGACGTCAAATCATGGTACAAAGCATGATACCCAAGTGCCGCTTCGGTGCTATGGTCCGGTGAGATGCGAAAGCTGATTGCCTGCTTCTTCTTCTTGGATTTCCGCTTTTTGGTTGTTGAAATACGCTTGAGCTCGACCTCCTCGCCCTCGGCCAACTTGTAATGAGACTCGTAGTTGGAAATGTTTGCGTCGCTGTGAACGGTTCAAATGTGAGCCTCAAGACCATACTTCCACAGGACATCCGGACAAGGGGACACTGGGCAGGCCAGCGGACAATTAGTGCAAGGATTCTTCTTCGAGCTTTTAGCAGCTGTAGAAAGGGTTAAATTCACCAAGTTAGGGCAGCGTGAGCGCGTCATATCAATTCGAACTGTGCCGTCCGACCCCTTGCCTTTAATCATGACAATGGTGCAGAATGAGTTCGAGCTGAGGCAAAATCCACACGGCCCGGCGCTGCGATCGATTGGGGGACTCTGGTCGAAGAGCATGTGGATGGCCATGTGCTCGACAAGCTTTGCTGGCGAGGCGATGCTCAACGAAGCGGTTGGACACAAAGTACAGAGTCCATCGTCCTGCGTGAGCGAAGATCCGTCTCGGTTGCATATGAAGCACGCATAACCTGGAAACTGTTTAATCGAGGATGGATATCGAATAAAGCCCACACACCGGCCGCCGTACGATACGGAAAAGAAGAGGTGAATGCGACTTCAGGGAGTTTTTTGGTACTCCGAACCGTGAGTTCCATGGAGGCGGTGATAGAGACGAGCTCAACCGACTTGAAATGGTACGTTGTGTTGGCTTTTTTTCATAAGGCTCTTGGAGGGTAACACCGCAGGGTTTAGTAACTGAAGACAAGACCCATCGACCTCGCAGATTTTGGAAGTTCCAGATGCAGAGACAGGGGCGAACTCCAAAAGGGCAGAAGATGGAGAAGCCTCCTGCGTCCTCCATCGACTTGAAGGGCAGTTCCCAGCCAGCTTCAAAGAGCTCCTGCTCTGATAACCGTCTGCCCCCAAACCAAGTCGTCTTGCATGACACATTCGCTACACGAACATCGCCTTTCCAAGAGCGAGGACTGATGTGGTCAATCTTTGCGGAAACATCGCCAGCTACATCCTTCCAGACAGGCATTCGAAGACGCTGTGGGCCGCCTGACCAGTCCGGATGCTCCGCAAGGATTTTGTCGCATTGGCTAGCAGCGTTGAGCCGACTCCCCAGCTGAGACATGTCCGCGTTGCTGTCGGAACCTGTCATTGTCCGAACGCGCCCGAATGTCAACTCGACTGGATTGGTACCCAGCAATATAATCCAGAACTTCCCAGATGGATCGTCGATCTGGGTCTTCGCAACACAGAAAAACACGTTCTTGCCTGCCGTCATGAAGTCGAAATATGTTTGGGAGGGAACGAAGCGACCAGGTTCCTTTTGATACAAAGCCATCATGAGATGCATGGCGGCGCTGATGTGGGTGAGCTGTTCGTGGAGCGACAATTGAATATTTGTGTACGCCTCGAGGATATGGCGATAAAATGCTCCAAGCAGACGCAGAACACGGCGATTATTTTTGAACACGGGACTGTCTGTCTCCTTCGGCGTGGGAAGAACTGCGATGGAGCTGAGAAGATCGTACATGAGCTTCACGTTCTGCCGGTCGTTGGGATTCAAAATTCCGGTGATATGGTGAGCAGAATGGTGGCTATCGCGAAGGAGGTGCTGTTTGATTAACTGCGGAGTGAGAACGACGCCGTCAATTGTCGAAGCGAGCTGGCGAATGAGGGAGTTGCGCAGGCGTTTACAGACATGTTTGTAGTCGATATTCCCCGTAATATCGTTATCGCCGCAGTGATAATCAAACAGCGGTAGGTCACCAATTTTTTTGAACAGCTCCCCATTGCGATCAAGCTCGCGGATGAAGGTGAGCAAGAGAGTAGCGGCGCGGCGCTTGCCATCACCATCGGATGAGATGCAGTATGGACGACTGCTGATCCGAGATGCCCAGCTGTTGACCGCATTGAGCATTGCACAGAGGAAGCGCCTCTGGCCGTCTGTTGCTTCGCATTTGCAGGTTGGGGCAATCACAAATGGGTGCGCAATATTTCGAACTGGAATGTCCGAGAACGAATTGACAGCGGCAACTGTTGCCTGGGATCCGGTCAGAATTATTTCTGCCTGAGAAATATCATTGACAAACCTCACTCGCGAGATGAACGTCGTTTTTTGCGAGACCCGCATGGAGTGCCTCCGCTTCCTTGATACTGAAGAATTCAAGCTCGTACTTGGCACTATGCTCACGACAAATTCCAAGAATCATGTTGGAGCACGGATCCCACCGCATCCGTCCCTCCACCTTGATCGCGTCGACCATAATTTGAAACCCAGGCCCAATTGAACCATCAGGTGGGGGCGGGAATGGCGTGGGGAAGGATACTTCGAGATTATGCTGCATCTCCTCTGGTGTAGGTGCTCGGGGTGATACAACCAGAGGAACCGTCGCAACATGGCCTTTAGCCGCGGAAATGCTGGGTAAACCTAGGCATCGGTGACCGAGCTCGGCTGCGGCATGTCCCCCAAGCCGTAGAAGAAGATATAAGAGCTGATGGTCGGCGTGAGTGTAGCTTTTGGGATTGAAATTGCCATCCGTGGCTCAGCTGATTTTCTCGAGGGTCATGAAAATACTGGCGCCATTCTTCATGTCGTTCACCACGATGCTATGGATTCGTGGGACATCGCCACGGGCAACTGCCATCCGCAATCGGGAATGTGCTGCAAGATGGGTTGCGCGCACAAGGAGGGTCCGGCTAAGCGCCAAGCCAGCAAGCTTTAAGTTGTTGAGCTGCTCGTTTTTGCTCTGGAGACGGGTTTGGGCATCGTCAATGGTAAGATATGCGAACGGAGTATTTGAATTGACACCAAATCTGTTGCGCTCTACAATGCCCTGGATGACAGGGTGGCGGAGGAGCTTGTGGCAGGGGTAGCAAACTCCGGACGACTCCAAATGACGTTTGCACTCGAAGGATCGGATAATGAGTTTCAGACCGAATTCTACACTCCAGGGAAGCTCGCGTTCCACGTTGAGTGCGAGGGGGTAGGATAGAAACGAGGGCTTCCCCTCTTTCAGTGGGAGCTCTTGCCCTGGACAGCCAAGGAGCACTGGCGGTGACACTGAGGAGAAATTGTTATTAGCAGCTGGCTGCTCCTGCGGATTTGGTGGGGGAGCTGGAACCGGAACAGTAGGTTCGGTATGTGCACCGCTACGGCATATTGTAAGAGACAGAAATCGAATATATAAACCACATACAGCAGATGCATCGCTTGAATGAGACGTTCAATGCACGGTTCAAGCATCCCCAGAGAGATATCAAGCCCAAAAAAACACCTCTCAAACCAGTTTGCAAGGCCAGTCATCCCCATTTCTCCACGCCTGATTGATTGAGCAAGCTCAACGCTATTTTTTGATCTCCCACCATCGTACATCAGCGAATCGATTTTTTGGTGAATCACATCCTCCCATGGATCCTGCCCAGGCCCAACAAGTGTTACCGGATTGACTGTGAAAGACAAGATTAAATCGGTATCGGTTGCGAGGGGGATTGTTGACGGCAGCGCCGAGATCACCAGGCGCAGCCGCGTTAGAAGATGCTGGGTATCTGATTCCGGGGTGCAAAGTGGGGTGGATATGCCGTCCGGTGGGGAATCAACATCAATGATGTCAGACATGGGCGGAGGAGGATTTGTCGGATTGGTGGGAATGGGAAAGGATGTATTAGATGAATTAGGAACGATTGCGGTGCCAGTGAAAGAGCTTCCAGATGTCAAAGGCTCGGCGCGAGGTACCTTTGCTTTGATGGCAAAGAAATTTTTGAGTGATGGTGTACCCTCAGTTGCCCGCACATTATGCAGATGCTTGGCACCTCCGATGTGCTCTGTCCAATTCGCTTCACCACCATGTCCGAAGGGGATGGTCCTATTACAGGGGCCGCAGTACCGTTCTTTCTACACAGAAAAATTAGTCAGAGAAGCAGATAAGAAGATCCTTATACATGCCTCACTTGACGCCATTATCAAGAATTGTGGGGCGGCGTAGATGGAGGTAGACTTATTACTGGCAGGAATATAAGTATGCGAAGAGATAAATATAAACGAAGGACGTATGCTTCTGGCTTGACCGTGTAGGTGGGCAGAATGAGTGTTGCAGGAACACATACAGTAGATATAAAAATTTCAGCCGTCGAATCGCTCGCATACGCGCAAGCGAGCTAGGAAGTGTGGTGACGAGAAAGCAGTGCAGAAATTGGCCTTGCTCGGTTCTGCATCCTACGACCCTTGCGTATGCCCACAACCGAGAAATAATAATATTTTTGCGACTTTTTTTTGGAAAGCATCTAGAACGTGTTTTTGAGCGATTTGGGAACTTTGTTGGAAAAGTGAAATAAGGAGTCGGAGACCCCGAGTTATATGCCCGGATTGTCAACAGACGGCGGCGGACTCCGACGGACGGCAGCAGACGGCGCCTGACGCCATCTGTTGATATCTTCTGATGGTTGCCGACAGATGCCGTGATAAGATATCGGAAAGATTGTGTCATCCGGGGATCTCCGTTCAACTCCTATCCTGCATCCACTGTATTCCAGCGTCCTTTGCTGGCGGTCGGTGGATGCCCACAGACTTTGTACATGTATCCACTGGTTTCCATAGGAGCTCAAACAAGTAAATTTGATCGCCCTTCTCATCTGTTCCACCTCTGCACGATGCCGCCTAAGACACCACCGACCTTGGATGAAATCTCTCGGGGGCCTATTAACACCTCCCGCACTCTCATAGAGCTCGTAGTCATCGCTGGTGCCCTAGGAATAGCGACAGACAAGCAGCGGAAAGCAGATCTCATTTCTGCCATCAAGAGCAAGTTTGAGAACGACCCGGCACTTGGACAGCAGGATATGTTCATCAAGTTCAATAACTATCGCCCCAGCGAAATCCAGGGCAAGAAGCACGACAAGAATGCGCAGAACAGCGCTGATAAGGCCGCACAAGACACCCTTGCAGCAAAACAGGATCTTCCAGCTACGGGGTGTGTTCTTTTCTGTACTCTTAATAACAATTCTCACCCTGAATCAACAGAGCGAACTTGAAACTCTTGGCTGGGGGTGCCAAAAGCGACCCACCTCCTCAACACCAGCGCCTTTCCAGTCCTGCTCCAAAGAAAGATGCCGAGGAAGAAGAAGGTATGTAATTTGGATGGGTGATGGGCCATTCTAACATTTGACAGCCGTAGAATTTAGTTCTGAATATTCCAGTGTCCCTCCGACCGATGAGGAAGGGAAGGGGCGCTTCCAGACTCCACCTCCTAAGCCTCAAAAACAAATCCTGAAGACTCCATTGCCGAGTGCGTGAATATTTTTATTACCTGTTCAATGTCGATATTGACTGAACAGCAGTTGTCATTACCATTAATGGTCCCAATTAGCGCGAATTTGTTATCGAGCCCAGCGACCGTGTTCCTGTCACGATTGAGAAGGAAGGGGTGAACGGTACCTCCCCTATTTACTCGATCTCTTTGAAGGCGGCCTTGTCCGAAGCCTTTCAATCGGACTCGCCTATGAAAGGTGCATGACATATATTCTTTTGGCGCCGATACTAACATTTGAATTAGCCAATAGCAAGGCCAAGATCTATCGTGGAGGTTTGGTCGATCCCTCAGTCCCCAGTGTCAAGTTAGGATCCATCGAAGAGATCCTCAAGGACGAGAAAACCGGAAACCTCACTATGGCTACTCTCGACAAGTACACACTCAAGCCTTTCGACGACGGGGTGAAGAAGATGTTGTTGTGTGATGTCTTCTTGGTTTCGGGGGATGACAGTGATACCAAGGTAAGTATTTAAATTCCTGGAAGGCGTTGACTGACCAAAGAACCAGCCTGTGGCAGCCCCATCCAGCACTCCACTGCCTACGGCGCTAATCGGGAATGCCAAGCCCCTGGTTGTCGCCCAAAAGAGAGCCGCTGACGCTGCTGAGCGGAAGCCTGCCCAGATCCAGGCTTTAACCGTTCTCTTACGGAAGATTCACGAGGCCCGCAGTAGTCCGTGGCCCCAGGCTAAGACCGCGCGGGTGGTGCGTGATCGCTATGTCGCTGTGAAAGACGCCGTTGCACTGATGCACATAATGGGCTGGAATAATTCTGGAGGAGGATTCACCGTCCCATCGGGTACGTGGTTTGTGTTGTGCGTTGGCCGACACCAATCTGACTCTCTTCAAAGCATATGCAGACAGTAACATCGACGGGCATGATCTCAAAGGCATGGACTTCACCAAGGAGTTCCTTCAAAATGCGCTCCATGTCCGACACGCAGTGGCTGGTACCGATAGACAGACAATGAGTTCTGATCTTCTTCAGCACTGTCCGGATGCGACCACCTGGTTTGACAACCCCGATGATGAGGAACTTGGCCCGAAGTTCAATCTCATGCCGCCAACCAAGTTCAAGCAGCGTTTGGAAAGACTGAAGGAGGCTGCTGAGAAGAAGGCGAGGTGCAAGAAGAGGGGAAAAGGGAACAAGCGTGTACGTCCCGAGTCGGATAAGGGGTCGGGTGATGAGGCCGGGCCGTCGTCGAAGAAGAAAAAGTCCCGCAAGAGCAAGAAAGAGCCGACATCCTCTGACTTGGATGAAAGTAGTGATAGTAGCAGTGACGAAAATTAGTTCTCTTGCATAAGTAGCAGTGTCAATTGAAAGTCGTCCGTCATTTGTGGGCCAAAAGGAGTAACAATTTGTCCGAATTTGGACAGCTCTTTCGCAAACTACATTTATGGCTGTCTCAGTGTACAACTTCATTGTGTTCCTGCAGGTCTTCTTCCCTGGGGGCCTATCAATGCAACGAACACTTTATGTTATTGCTATTCTTGCTTCTATATACCCGCTCTTCAGGTTACACCGAAACCAGCACCGCGAACCACGCCAACCGCCTGCTACAGGATGGTATCGCAGCATTTTACTGCTTCTCTCCCGAGCATTCCACCCGGAACGGAATGATCCCGAGCTCTGGCTCGATGAAGGACCCGGAGATGAATATGCACAGGCCATGTGTGATGATCTCGGACAGCTTTATGAATTTCTTGGAATCCCGGGGTCATCTGCAGGCCACAACAATTTTTTTCCAGAGCCTCGGACGATCCTGGTCACGTCTCGGCTCACCTGCATCTTTTGCCCCGCTTCGGATGGCATCTACAGCCTTCGTAGACGGCGAAAAGTGTCCACTGTCCGCTTGCTTGACAGCAACTTTCGATGGGTCAAGGCAGATCTATTTATTGCATACTGCCGCGCTTGCGATGCCGAATACTATCCAGACCGCATCACATATCGCCTACCCAATCAACCACGGAGGGAGCGGCTAGAATATGGCGCTAAAGTCCTGCGAGTCTCGAAACACGGTGTCTGGATGGACCGGAGAATCGCATTTACCCAAGAAAACTCCATACTTCGGTTCCATTCAGGATGGTCCAACTTCGCGGAATGGCTCAGCGATACAGTGGGAGCCAAACCTCGGGTCACACCCCGGCAATCCCAACGTTTATACTTCGAGCACTTTGCGAGGAGATTAATCTCAACACACGGCCTCGCCCCCACATTCTCCCTTCCTTCCAACTCTAGCTCCCAAGTTCTTGCGGACACAGTTCGGGAACAAATTGGGCTGGACGGCGGTGTCGTGGCTGGTGCAATGGAGCACGGATGTATGGACTGTACTCACTTGAAACGATACAAATCCGACTTGGTGGCGACTGGGGCATCTCTCGGAGATCGTATCGATGGGATTGCAGATGATTTGATGGAAAATCAAGTTCCTGTGAGCTCTTTGACTCGTCTTTGACTTTTATCCTGACAAATGCCTCAGAATGTACCTGCCACTTTAGGGGAAGAAATGCCACCTCCACCAATGCAGACTGGCATTCCATCTGAACCCGAACAGCAAGAATTTCCACCACAGAATGGGTGTCGTGGATATGTATGCCTTGCAGTTATGGATGGCAAGACAATCAAACACAAGGTTTGGTCATGAAAGCGAAGCTGCGGTATTAATCTGACAGTGTTTCAGATTTGTTCTGTCGATTTGTGCCACAAACCTCTTGTGAACTACAAGAATGGTCGGTTCTGTGAGGATCATTTAGATCTGCGCGATATCTGCGGCATTGTTCCGTGTGGACGCGCTGTACATTCCTCCGGAGCCTTCACCTGCGACAATGCGGCACACAAAGATTGGCACGTCAAATATCTCAACCGTTTTTCCCGTATGTCCTTTCCTGGAGTCCAAAGAGTGATTCGCAGGCAATTGGGTGGGGAGTCACGGTTTGACGGACAATCCGAAACTGAAGGAGGTGGACCGAGTCTTCGCGCTGAGCTTCCCGATCTCAATGGCGTGGCCGGGGCTCAGGTCAGTCACACCTTTAGGGCAGGAACGACTTATTGCCTGCAGACCATACAGTGGTCTTGCGGGTGTCCAATTGCATGGGGCAAATGCTATCGATCCGAAAGCTCATCACAGGTCCTCGCATTCCTGAATCGCACCTGGGAGCACCATCCAAACTCCAAGCCGAGCTTTATCGCCTACGACGATGCATGCAACTTGTTGCGCCACATTGTTACACAGGATGCTAACAGCCCGTGGATCAGGACAACAAAGTTCATTGTCGATGCGTGGCACTACATTGGCCACCGAGCCACCGATGTTTTGTGCCGCCTGTGGTGTAATCCTGCTCCTACAAACGGTTCACAGCCTGATCTGGTCCTTGTCGACGTCGACGACAACGGACGCACACACACCACCCGCGCGTTTAACACAGAAACTGCTGAACAGCTCAATGCATGGCTGAACGGATTTGAGGCCCAACTTCGTCAGATGTCGGCCACTAATTATGATTTTTGTGTCCATGTCTTGATGTTTCTCTACAAAGAAATGGTCGAGGAGAGGATTTTGAAGAAGCAGCGCACCTTATCGGACGAATTCTGGGGCGCGGTGGAGGAGATAACACGAGAACAGTAGTTCAAGCCAGTAATTACCCTAGTGTCATTTTGCATATAAACCAAGTCAGAGAGCAAAGAAGGTGTTCATTGTCGTTATTCATTTTTTTGCTTCGCGAACAAGCCTCTTAGCCTCGCGCGCTCAGGCTTTGGTTTGATTGCCATTTTGGGTAGGTAGTGGATGGAGCCGAATAACCGATGCCAAACAGGAGGGGGCGTTTATTGCTGTATTCCTGCGTGGTTTGACTACGTGAATGTGCATTATATACTATACTATTTTGTGATACTGGATCGGAGGTGCTTGGAAGATGGTGCCAGAAAGAATTGATCCAGTCGTATCTGATTCAAAGTCCACGCCCGACTATGACGCAGACGGGTTTTTCAACAGCGCTTCCTATGAATGTATGTGCGTAATTGGAAGCACAGACGCGAGAGAGCTGGGAGAACTGTGTGATAAAAGCGCCACTTTGGGTGGATGATACCAGAAACACCGGCAGATTCCGGTGGATCTGGAGCAAATTCCGCCATCGTCCACCGGATTTGGCCATGAAATCCACCGGACGATGGCGGAAATCTCCCATGAAATCCACCGGACGATGGTGGAAATCTCTCATCAGATCTACCATCGTCCGGTGGAAATCAGGCTACATCCACCGGCTGCTGCTGGATAGACGTGGTGAATAGCACTGGCAAGAGAAACTTAAATTATGTGTGATCATCTGGCGGAGTCCGGCGGACCTTCTTGGGACCGGTGGATGCTGCTGGAGGACGCCGGATGAGAACCGCCATCCAGCGGACGACAGCAGATGGATGAGATGCATCTACCGCCATCCGGCGGATCGGACCGCCAAAGGCGGTCCGGGCATATTACTGGAGACCCCTCCCTCCCTTTGAGGCTGTGTCTCGGGATTTGCCGGTTGACACCTCTTGAGTCCAAAGCAGAAATCATGGATGCCGCATTGGGGGTTCCTCGACCTCCGAATCACGTTCAAATAATCAAACAATGTTACCCCGGAGAAGAGATTCAAGTAACGGTCACCGGCCTTCAGTGTGTCGGGTTTAACACAGAGTTATACAACTCACTTCGGAGCCTTCCCGACGACTTACGGAAGATCGAGAAACGGAAGGCGGGACCCGATGATTTACAACGCGGGAAGACAAAGTCGCAGAAGAAGATCTGATACGTAGTAGTACTTGTCCGATGTGCAAAAATTCACCTCGCCGATATCGGGAGCTTTATCCAATGTTTTCCGCTCTTTCGAAGTCCTCCCGATTTATTCTTTACAGCCGCTGGCTTACCCCAAGTAGGACGGATACTCGCGCTCGCACGCTGCTTGAAATCATTCACCTTCACTGTCCTTGGTTTAGAGTCTCCGCCGAAATCAAGCTCTATTTTTCCTGTATGGACAAGCGACAGAATGACGAGAAAGAATAACGATAAGGTTGAGCTACATATCTATCCATCTCTCTCGTTCTCGTTGCTCTTACCTTACACATCTGCTGTCGATTTGCCTCCTAAGTGATCAAACCAAGTTGGATGGCCGTGCATTGAGTGCGGTGGGAGCTTGCAGTACACAGCCGTGTCGATCGATAATCCAACAACCACAACAAGGCAAAAATAAAATGTCGATCGTTCGAATTTCAAGGAATGGATAGATGCCGCCCTTCCCTGCAAGATGATCACACCACGTAATGAGCCGGACAATTCAACCTGCTTATCGACTCTAGCAACGACTGTTGAGCGTTATATGCTAGGTCCATATACCTCCCTTCTCTCACCCGCCATCCATCCACTCCCGCCCATCGAACCACACCTGCGTGACGCCCTCATGTGCAGCCGGCACCCCCTCCACAAACGCCCGCTGGGCCCCGCGCACCTGCCTCCGCGAGATATCCGCGTGCCCTGCCCACGCGTAGTTCATCAGCCGGCGCAGGCTGGGGAAGGCGGGGAGAAGGGCGGGGACCTTCCCATTCGCCTCGGTGCTCGTACTATTCGTAGTATCACTGAACCCAGCATGCACAACGCGGCACTCGCACAGCGCCAGCCGGCGCACAGCGGAGGCCGGCCACGTGCGCCGCGGTGAGCGACCACAATGTGAACGGGCTGAGGGTGGGAGGTTGCTTGCGAGCAAGAGCGCAGTGAGTAGGAGGGAGGCGGCGGTGTGCGAGAAAGGAGAGGGGGAGGGGCGCAGCTCGATGTGCGCGAGTGAGGGGAAGCAGTGGGTTCCGTTGCCCGCGTCCGCATCATTGGGGAGAGGGGCCGGCGTCGCAAGGCGTGCAGGAGATATCCCGGTTCGGGGCGAGGATGTGCACGAGGTAGCACGGTGGTGTTGAGGCTTTCGAGCCGCGGAAGGCTGAGAAGCAGCGCCCCGCCCGCGTCCGCGCTATCTATGGGGGTCATGTGCTTCACCGTATGGATCTTCGGGTGGCGGTTGAAGAAGCGGGTAGTCCGATCGCCTCCGCCCACAGCCCCACGCACACGAGCGCAAGCAGGCCAGCGCGTCGAGGATCGCGGCCCACTCGTGCAGCGCGAACTTGAGGGTAAGATGCAGGTCGGTGAGGGTGCTGGCGTCGACGGCGACAAGGCTCCAGTGGTTGAATGGTGATGGGGCGGGGCTGGGGGTGAGGGAGTATGTGACGCGCAGGGTCTGGGGTGTGCGGATCGTGGGGACGCGCTGGCGCGAGCCGTCATGCCTGCGGACGTGCGCGGACGTCTTCTCGGCCCCAACCCCGACCCCGACATGGGAGTCGGGGAGAGAATGGTTTGGAATCCCGCTTATCGCGCCAATGATTGGCACGAGCGTGTTCACGTCCGGTCCACTCTCCCCAGTTGCGGCAAACTTCAAGTTGTTGGGATCGGCAGGTTGGTGAGACATGCATCCGATAGAGCTTGACCCTCTAGGGGACGTCTACAGGGCCGAGACACGAGATGATTTGTGGGCTTCCCCTTCTTCAGTGGGCAGGACTATGAAAGGCGTCAGAGCGGCACTGCCAGGTAGGCCGGGAATACCTCTTCCAGCGAGTCGGCCCTCCGCTTGCCGAGGCTCGGTCAAGATGAGCTTAGGACTGATTTCGGTGTGTTCCTAAAATAATCAAGAAGTGAGAACATTACCATTGAAATAGAGAGAACCATATTGACGATATTACTAGTAGCTGGAAGAAGGGCGCGCGCGCGGACCCAGACCTCTTCCAACGCGGAGGGTGAACGCTGTCGCAGGAGGTCTAAAATAATCAAGTGTAAGAACTGGGAGCATCATGATTGCAGCATGGGAAGGACGTACTTCACGGCCGGGACGGCAGGAAGACGAGCATAAGCCCGAAAATTTGGAGCGGAGGAGCGCTGGAACAAGCCTGAAACCGGCGACGGTCTGGAGGAGAACAATCATCCTCGGCGTCGCTGCGTGCACTGATCAGTTGAATAAAATTGAGGTCCTCCGGGAAGAATACTTGGATTCATGTATACGCCTCTTCGAAATAGTCGCCTAGCAGGCATTGTTGGCCACTGGAGTGTCTGTCACTAGTGGGTTACAATTGCCCTCTCTAGACAAAAAAAACCGGCATTCCATCCCTAAGACGTCTGTTAAAAAGTTGGCTGGCGAAAATGTATAATGGAGGGGATGGCTTACTGAGTCCCGGGTCCATACGTAGCGTACTTGTGGGTAATTTTGACCGAGTAGCAGACACCGTGCGGCAAACGCGCCAGAGAAACTTGGCTCGGAGAAAAAATCAAGTTCAAGGTATATACGGCCCTGTTGGTCAAACCAACGCCGCGGAAGTTTTCAAGACATCAATAATGAGACTGAGGTCGGCGTCGTTGAACAGCGTTAGGGTAATCGAGCCAGAACCAATGATGGTGGTGACAAGGTGGGGATCCAAGTTCTTCGTCACGCTGTGACATCACGCAGTACGCGCTACCGCGTCTGTCAACTGGAGGTGTCCGTCGCGGCGCGCTTTCTTTCCGGCTCTGGTCTACCACTGGTCTGCCGCGCCGCACAATCGACCATGTTGCCTTCATCAGATGACGAAATCGACGCGTTTGGTCTCGGGGACTTCTCTGCAGACTTTCTTGAGGAGCTAGATCGGGCGGAGGAGGCATTTCCTTCTAGGCACGTCCCATCTCATCATTTTGCGCGTCCTTTGACCGCGTCCTTTTTATTCAGTTTCTGTTCCATGCCTCCGAGTTCCGCTGATCCCGACACCTCGGACGACGAGTTTGATTCGATGTTTCTTGAACCCTGCTCCCAAGAAATTACAGACGCTCTGGACGAGATGGAGCATCCGAACTTTGTGTTCTCGCAATGTAGATCCCAGTCGTAATCTTCTCCGTTGCCTCCGGTCTACGGGCAAACGCGGCCTGAAGTAGATACTGCACTGGACCTGTGCTCTAGTCTGAAAAACAGGTATTTAATCTTGCGCCACGTCTCTACTGCCGCGTTGATGGTGAATAGAAGTGTTTCCATTAAGCTGGAGCCAAGTTCCCCGCCAGCAACCATGTCTTCACCGCCTGCCACTCCCCCGACAGAACACACCGTCGGCCGCAAAAGAGCGCACTCTGTCGAAGAATCGTAAGCCTTTTCGTCTCCCTCCTCATGTCCTCTAATCACATACCCCCCGTCGTAGCAGTCCGCTACGTCGCAAAAAGCGCAAACCATCCGAGTCCCCGCCCCCTCCGGAGCCTACCCACCTCTCGCAATTCTTCGCGGCATATCCCAAATACGAGTATGACCCCTCCGGCCCGGCCTCACAGCAGTTCCAGCAACTCCGGCGTGTCTGTAAGTGGTCAAAAGTAGACGCCGCCGAGGCGTGCGCTGGGTACAACCGTGCCTTGGGGCTCACTTTCAGCCAGGCGTACGGCGACGACGTCGACAGCCTCGAGAATTGGCAGCGCCTCTGCCGCACAGTCGAGATCCCCATGCCCGACTCGCTCGAGGAATGCCAATTTGTTCGTTTATTCAGCGCTCTCTCTCTCTGTTTGGAGCTGACTATGCATTCTCCTCAGGCCATCGAGGACGCCCATATCAACCTCATAGACCTAGTTGATGTCAATACCACGGGAGCGCCGGTCCACCGGTTCGCGACGGAGGCCCAGCTGAGCGCGTACACCATGCGCACCGGCAAGATCTTCCCACGAGACTTGGCCTACAAAGGGCAGCTGCTCCGCCATCTTCTCCGGCGTATTTTCCATCCTCCGGCGGAGAACCTCATGCGGCGTGGAGGGTACTGGGTTCAGCGCAATCCGTGAGGGGTCCAGGCTACTGTCGTGTCGATTTCTGTGTTATTTCTTCTCGATTTGTTTGGTGTTATGTTTCTTCGGTTAACTTTCCATTTCCCTCCCTACGGGCTTAGTTGCATGACAGGGAGCATCTTATTCGGCGGATGCGAGATCTTGTTTGAGGCCTGTGCTCCTTGTGTCAAATATGTTGAACTCAAAGCTCCGAAGATATTGGTTTCATCCGTGGCTATAGGCAAAGTTCTGTCCATCCTTCGGAGCCTTCTGTCCACGAAACGGAGCTCATAACCGCTCCTCGTTTTCCCCACACTGCACCTGTCCGCCGTATCCTGATCTCTCCTCGCTGCAGACCTGGCGAACGGCCCAAATCGTCTTTCAGGGATGAATCTACTGCTGCCCGTATATCCGTGAATCTAGCACCAACACACAGGTCTATATCGTGAATGAGTTCCGCAGCGGCAGCTAGGTCCTCCTCAGATGAGTATCTAATCATGGACCCAGTACCTCAACTGATTCGATACAGGATGTGTAGTTCGTGGGAAAAGTTAACATGATGGTGAATAGTGGGGGCAACATAGTTGACGGAGTGTGGACAAGGGCAAGAACAGGTTTATTTCCAACAATATACAGCAAAGGCAATATCCTGTTTGTTCGATGCTGTAGAGACCAACTCGTTATGGCCAAACACATTTGGGCCTCCCGTTGATCGTACGGCTCGTGAAGTCCAGTCCGTTCGCAATGAGACGCTGGAACTCTACCGCAACCGATCCGCGTGGCGGATACCACTCCCGGTCATTGTAGTCAGTGTCAGCGACACCATGCATCGTATACAGTGCTTCCCGCAGTGGAACTCCATAGTTCACATCAGCTGCAACGTAGCCTTTTCTTGCAACCGTGACACAGAGGGATGGCAAAACACGCATTGAGGTAGTCACCGCGCATAGGGCGGAGCTGCAGATAACTTGAAGTCCGCGCGGTCAATGACGCCCTGAAAGAGGAGGACAGCTTGGTTAGCGAGAGCGACGCAGGATAGAATGCAAGCGAAAGGGTAAAACAGATAGGGACGGAAGATAAGAGAGAAGGGAATGAGGTTCTTCCCCGGGTCCGACGGTAAATACAGCAGGTCCTCACCACAGCAGCACACATGTTTGAAACGTGGTCGCCTCCAACATGCACTAAGGCGGGCCCCCGGCAACTTCCCACGTTCGATTCACCTCTCGCCCTCCCGTCTACCGCCAACGCCACTTCTCCCGAGATTCTTAAAGACGAGGCGCTCGCGCAATCCAAAGACGTCAACGAAAAAAACGGGCGCCATCCAAGACGGTATTCTCGTCTTCAGGAGCCAAAACCATGTTCGCCCCCTCCTCCGCATATTCAGGGATGCACCCCTCCCCTCGCACATATCGCCTTGTGGATGAGAAACACGAAGCCCGCACAACGTGCTTCGCCTCCATAACCAAAGTCCACGGCGCACCCCCACCACCACTTGTGAGCGGGCTCGTTCTTAATCCCAGCGACGCTCAGTGTTCTTCCTGTAGTCGTCGCGTGTGGGCAGGCACTCCTCCTCTTCCTCACGTCTTCCCCCCACCATTCACGCCTCGCCTCCCCCCGCGCATGTGCCAGCCTACTCTTCCCAACAATGCTCAAACACGAGAAGAAAAAATGGGAAAAGCAGCCGAAAATCAAACGCATCACAAGTTTCTTGCGTTCATATACCGCCGGGGTCCAAGCGGTCGCAGGAATCTATGCCGGCGAGGGTGGTGCTTTCGAGATCTGTGTAAAAAATGAGTCGCGTTACATGGAGAAGGAAGAAGGGCAGCGGGAAGAGGGAAGAGCGTGAGGGAGGAAGAGTGGGACGAGAAGAGGGGCGAAAGAGGAAGAGGGAAGGACCGGGATACGGGACGCGGGACGCCAGCACGCCAGCGAAATCATGCCAATGTCGGCCCATGCATAAGCCCCATTTCCTTGAATCTGTCTACATGCAACGTCGCGCACGTGGCTGATCGACGTCAAGAAGCAGCACCTTGGGTCGAGAGCCAGCAACGATAGTCCAGCAGCGTTCGGACAGAGTGTCGAGCGGGCGGCGTGGTCTTAGCCCGATCAGCCGGCGCAGGCGAAGGCTTCGCAAGCGCGTGTGCATCGCACACATTCCACGGTGGACGGTCACGGTCATCCCACCCGACGCGTCGAACGCGGCTCACTCGGATTGAATGTGCATTTCGGGCGGGAATGGGACGTCTGAGGGCACTGCGAAAGGATCAGCATGGATATAATGTGGGATGGGTATTGATGGGAATGAGAAGGCGACAGGGGAGTAGGGAGAGGAAGGAGCGAGGAGACGCAGGAAGAGGAAGGAGGACGATATAAGTAGAACGCATAGTATAATTCAAGGGAAAGTAGGGAGGAACGGACGAGAGAGCGGGGAAGGCACAAGGGATATTGAGAAGGTGATGAGGGACGGGGGTAGTGCGGGGGGGATAAAGAGCTACAAAAACGCACATGAAACGGCGCGACTACCGGCGGCAAGAAGACCGTTATGATGTCTGCGAGACGCGTCAGTTCGAATGATTGATAAATGTAGACCGGACACACCTTCTCTCGAAAGATGATACAATATTACGATCTTCTGCGACATCGGGTCGCCAGTCGACACACCACGCGGGGTGTGCTCATTCGGGCGATGGTCGTACGTGAGTGTTTCGGGACCGGAGGTCTGCAAAAGATTAATTTATAAACAAACAGTAAGAAATTAACGGAACATATAAGGGATGGGGATAGGGAGAGAAACACAACACACCTCTTCCGGATACGGGGCACGCTCGGTGACGCTGACGCTCCTAGAGGTATCGGGGGCACAAACGGGCGCCGGCTATGGAAGTTGGCGCTCTGCACGCGTAGTTGCAAGTATTCCTCGGACTACAAGGAATATTGGTTGAAGCTTAGCGATTAACTAGCCTAAGAGAAACGCGTCAGAACTCATGTGAAAGAAAAGGGATAAAGACTCACCTCAGGCGATCAAGCCACTTCCAATCGAGCGTGTCGCCTACCCATTGGGCCTCCACATCCGCGCCTGCGGTGCAAGCGTCGCCGTCGACCTTGGGCGAAGGGATTGCCGCGCAGTCGGATGGTTTGTGCGGTTACGCCTGCGACCAAAAGAGTGTGTGCGCCGTGGATTGTGTGAGTTTGCTCCTAAATCAGAACGTTGTGCATGGCCATGGGACGCCGCCAGAAAGAATTTGCTGAGAATGGCAGTCCGCGCCAAGAGGTGCGTGAGATCTGGATCTTGGCTGCCATCAAAACCACGCGAGATGATTGATGTGATGGCGGCGCTTGTTCGGTTCAACGGCGGCGCGCTCCCCAAAGGCTCGGCTTCAATATTTCACCAATATGTAGGGTTTAAGATGTGCTCTCACCGAGGTGTCACCTATGAAGAATGTATATTTTGAGTTTGGATCAGTCAGAATGGAGGTCAATTTTTCGGACTTTCCTGGGCTGGGGCCCTTGTCTCGTCCTCGTTACGGGCCAACGCGTGCTGCAGGTTAAGATAAAGAGTGTCTGAATATCTGGATGTCAGAGTTAATCCTCCAAACTAACTGAAGAGCTGCAGAAGCTAATATGCGCGTACTACAGTGGCACAGTCGATGAGATGGTGCCGTGATGGCCGCTATTTGCCCGAGCCAAACACTTTCCTTTTCTGGGGGGGTGGGTGGTCGTGGGAACGTTTGCCAAGATCCAGAGATCACGCACCCCTTGGTCCGCGCAGGCTAGAGAGTGGCGATAAAATCAGGCAATCACGTGCGTGGCAAGTGCCAACCGGCCTCAACCGGCATTTTACTTTGCCGGTCCCTCCTTCACCTCGACCATACATCCACTCGCGGTCTCGACTACAATCTTCCTGGATGCGTCCAAGCAGTTTTCGGCTATGCTTGGGTTTCCTTCGTGCCCCACTTGGTCATGGGTCCCCACTTACACAGATTTCCTTCGGATTGTCGCCGGAGGTCTCTTACTTGCGATGCTGTCTAGGCTCCAGAACTTGCGGGCCATAGACTTCTTCTGCTGTGTTGATCTTATACACCATCTCACCAACGTCTTCTGTCTTTGCGCTTCGTGGCCTCCGCGTCGGTTCTGGGATTCTGGCGGTCTGAGGTGCTTGTACTACTTGTTCAGTCTAGTATCCTCAGATCTCGGCTTTGGTGTTGGCTTATGGGCTCCGAGTCGTTTCGCCGTTTCTGTAACTCTCGGAATTACCGCTGCTCTGGTCATTTTTTGACTCCCCATGGCGGTCTTGGATTGAACTCTTGTTCTAGCCCCACCACTCCAAATCGTCCCAATACCGATCGTTCCACTGGCAGTGCTGCAATTATTCGATCATTTTCGATGCCTGGGTCTTGGCCTTCATGTGTTACTGTAGCCACCGCCAGCGGAATGCAAGCAAGATTTATTCGGTCTTGATCGTGTTGGATATCTGCTCAGTGCTCAGTAAGCCCAGTAAACTACTTAGAAATTGCTCTGCGCCTTCCCGTGGTCAGGAGACATTTTTTCCCGCCACCTTTCAAATTTTACGTCCATTTCGAGAGCTGTAACTCGTGGTGACCCGGTGTGAGGTGTGACACGTAACTTGACCCGCACCACCACACCGCCAGCCTCGATGTCCGTCGTCTGCCAAGAATGCAGCCACGAAAGCGACTGGGGTAGCATTGTCATCTTACAGAACGCCAAACTCCTCCCGCCCAGTGACGCTTCCCCAGCGAGCCAGCGTGCCGCACTCGCAGATATCCAAGTCGAGATCGCGCGACTCAATACTTACGCTGCGCGCTACATATCTGAACTCTAAACCCAGCGCACGGAGGTTGGAGCGTCTCTCAGCGCCGTTGTTTATCCCATCCTTTCCAATCCGCCAGAAATCACGTCGTCTTTATCGAGTTTCTGAACCTTGCCAATCTTCCCAGCCTCAATATCAAATATCCGACCAGTAGATGGCTGGCCGTGTTGCTTATTCAGGTCTGTCAGCAGTGGAGGGATATAGCCCTGTCCACCTCCGAGTTGTGGAGCTCTCTCGATATTCAGTGCACCACCTTGTCGTCTACTGGCAAGACCGTGGTTCCCCGTGGTATCCCACAGAAGCTTTCAGGTTGGTTGTCTTGAGCCCAGCTCGTCCCTTATCTTTCACTTTACACGCAGGGGGTTTCTACGGTGGCCCGGTACGTCAACATCTATTCCGGGTACCACGTGTCTCATTTTTCTGGTCAGGCTTGGGACGAATTGGATCTCTCGGCATTCTTTCCCAGACTCCAGCGTTTAAACCTCCCGCGCGACCTCGCCCTATGTCGGGAGATCATTCCCTCGAACACCCCTCTCCCACGACTGCAATACCTCTCCGTTGAGCTCCGACAAGACGATCTTGCGGATATGCTTAGGAACGCACCTTTGCTCATCGAATTCTCTTGGAGCCGGATCACGAATCAAGATGACCCTTGTCCCACACCATTAACACTCCAAAACCTGTGATCTCTGACCTTCTCAAATAATTGCATCGTTCCGCTTATCCGTGGACTGGAACTCTTCAATCTTCCTCGCCTCACCCGCCTTGGGATCGGGGCGGAATTTTTAGACCTGGCCGTCATTCACCCATTTTATCATGTTCGGCGTGCGTCGCCCGCGAGCTCGAATGCGAAATCACCGGCACCCCTACCGCTGCTACTTGGAGTCAACTGGGAATGTTTTCTTCCGTCGAAACGTTGGACATGACCGTCAGCGACCCCGCAGAGCCTCTTGAGGTCATCAATACCAAACCCAACCCGCATGGTCACCTATCCCGTCCTGTCGAACCTCCGACATGTAACAATCACTTTCGAGGACAATTTTGCAGCAAAGTTGCGTGGTCTCACTGTAGATGGACTGGACTTTACAATCGGCAAGACGGGCGAAGCGGGTGCGTGATTTGACGAGAGTGAATAAAGTAACTTGTGTAACCTAACTTTAACTTTGATCGCCCCTTTGACTTGGCGGGGCTAACTTTACGGTACTTTACTGTACTTTACGGGCGATCAGCCAAACTAACTTGCCATCAGATGGCATAAGGTGGGTAAGGCCGGCGAGCGGCAGAGCCCGCTACCCAATCTTCTTTAAGCTCCTGTGAAGGGTACCGTCCCGTCCCCATTGACGGCCGTCATTTTGCCGTCTCGCACCATCTCTGGCCTAAAATGCCAAAAAAAAACGGCCGTACCCGTTGATGGGATGGTAGGCAGCCCTGGGTGCAAAACTTGCTTGGTTGATACTGCCGCGTCAACCAGCTCGCCTTGGGCCACGTAAAATCTCAGATATAGTCCTGGCGAGGTTGAGGAGAACAGCGTGGAGTGTTCGAATCTCTGCTCAGTTCAGTTTTGGCCCTTCAACTTGAAGGAGACTTCATGATCCTTAAATGTACGTGGCCCTACTTACGTGAATTTCGACTGAGGGAAACAATGCCGTTGCTTCAATTTCGTGCTTCTACAAGGGTTCCCGGATGCACAAGCTAAAGAGGATGAACACACCTGAAGACTTCAGCTAACATTCTGTTTTCTATGGCAGTCAAAGTGTACATTTATTCGGCCGCAAGATAAACAGCTGATTTCGGACTTACCGCCCCAAAGATACGGGATTTGATGCCTTTCCCGCAAAAGAGACAACAATAATCAGATCGTCTAACTTGCGGGGAATTTGTGGCATCCCGCAAGTTAAATATAGTCGTCACCCACAAGATACAGACGTCGCCCGCAAGATACACAGTTGCCCGCAAGATAAAGATAAGTTGTGTCCGTAACTTTCTTACTCTGCCGCAGAAATTTTCTTCCGACCTTCCCGCAATAAAGACAAGTAAATTCGCTGGAGGGAACCAGCATTCAATTGGCTGTACGTAGGGCAAAAAAAATGAGCGATCGAGTGCGTATGAGGGTACAATGAAGAGTCTGTGAATGAGCGAGTAAGTAAGTGAGAGTCCGTGAATGACTGAGTAAGTAAATAATTAGATCGTATCTGAGGTAACGACAGGACGATGTGCACAATCTATTGGAATCTATCAAGTTTGAGAGGGAGGCAGAGAAGTGAGAAATGGAATCGAGTCCCATGACCTAGCTGGTAGAAGTGGGAGGGGATAAGGGAAGTCGGGGAGGCCGACTGAACGGCCTTTGGCCTTTGGCCGCTCGGATTGGTTCGTCGGTTTGGAGGGCCATCAATGCCACCACAGCTTTATCGATATAGTCCTGCTCCTTTGTAGGGTACCCAGTTCCCCAGATCCACGTCACTGTGCGCTTCTGACAACGATCGCACAATCCGGTGATCTCTGTGTTTGCCAGGTGCTTCATGAGCGCAGCGTGCGGGAGCGATGCCAGGAGCAATGCTGGCAACTCAAGTGACGCTTCCGGGGAGTGGAGGAAGAGTGTGATCCAGGGCATGGAGCCCGGAAACAAGTAGAGCAGGAGCCACGGGCTCGAGGCGCGGAATTTGTGTGTTGCCGTTCACAGGCACCTGTTTTAGCTCAATGCAGATAAATTTAATCAAAATTGCTTTGAGTAACTTCAAGTAACTTCAAGTAACTTAAGTTACTTGGAAGTAACTTGCCCCGCCAAGTTAGATCAATGCGATCAGACAAAGTAACTTATGCCATCAGATGGCATCAAATCCCGCCAAGTTCGTCAAGCTATAGTCGTGAGAGCATGAATTGGCACTTGGCACGACCTCACAAAGCTGAAATAGATCCTGGGGTACCTAGTACACATGTAACTTGAAGTTACTTAAGTTACTTGCAAGTTACTTACAAGTTACTTAAGTTACTTACAAGTAACTTTGTCGTACTTTACTTTACTTGTCTGCCACAAGTAAAGTAAAGTTAATTTTGTAAGGCTAAGTTAGTTTGTCTAAGTAACTTTGTCAACCATCTGATTTGACCAGTCTGAGTTGATGTCCGGATACATAGTCAAATTAAGGTATTGCCTTTGCTGTACATCGTTGCAACTAAATCTCCGTTTTCTTGGTCTGCGTCTCATGTGTTGTCAACTAATCCCCCTGTTTTTTGCATCTCTATTCACACTTGCTATTCCTGATCATCTTCGTCGGAGGATATTCCCAACTGGGCGGCGATTCAAACGCACTCCCTACCAGTGCCATCATTGAGCTTGTCTTACAACCAATTTTGTTCCTATTTATCTCATCTTCCTACCAGGTTGTTCAGAACGAGGTTGCGAGTGGGAAGTCAGTGCAAGAGACTAACCAGGTTGTCGATTTAATGAGGGTGCACATATAGGCTTCGATCGAGACCGTCGTTCGTGAGCACGTTGCCTGCTGTTTAATATTTATCCGATCTTCGAAATTCTTTCAAGGACTTGCAAACATACCGTAGACTCGTGTTGAAGTGGGCGAGGGGATCCCGCTTCCCAGATACGGTTGGCTGGCTTTAAGATGGTTGACCTTTATGAGTACCACTGGCAACTTCCAAGGATTGCCGACTGCTGATCGCAAGTGGTGAGGAGGAAAGAGCGAGTGGTGGAGCCCGAGTTCGCATAAAAAAAGGACGAAATATATTCAGTCGTTTCTGGCTGGTTCTGGTTGGTTTCTGGTTAGTTATAAGTCTGTCAAAAGTTTGCACGCCTATCTCTCCCAAGTACGCTCCGTGGTAGTTGGGGGATGCTTAACTGACTTCGCACAGAATCTCACTTCCAGCAGGCAAGTGTATCCTTCCGTCCAATAGTTCATTGAACTCAACGGTACATAGATTTCTCAACCACATTCTATATCTGCCACGGCGATTCGTCTCCGTGTCCGATTTCAGCTATCTTGCTTACAGACCGACGTATCGCTATGAGTGTGCCACGAAAACGTGGGTTGAAGGCTCGGACCTGGGTTTCATGGTGGGACACGTGAGCTATTCGTCCAGAATGAAAATTTCATTGTCTACGCTGGAACCTTGCACTGCGTGATGGCGGGAGTAATTCTGAAAATGAACGTTTTCAGTCCGCGCTCGACTTGAGTATAATAATTTCACTCACCCCCGATCGAAGTAGACAAGTCGACCTGTCCGGCGTTCTGAGAGACAATCCATGTTTCTCCTTCCGCGGTTTCGCCACCGTCGTATTCGATGGGATCAGGAATGTCGTATTTCTTCGCCTTTCCGTCGAGAAAAATATTACCCTCCCTCGAGAATGTGACGTTTTTGCCCAGAATGCCGGACCTCGTTTTCCGCGGGTCATTCTGCTATAATCTACTATCTGAAAATTGACCTCAAGCAGATGCTGCCGATTTCTTGGAGCAAACGTACCTCTAGATCCTAGCTTGAATATTTCCTTGAAAGAGAAGGTCGATGTATGTACGCTCGCTGCTCAACATTCTGTGGAGATGCTGTGGGTATGGTGTAAGGCTGCAGTCTACTAGTAGTACCCTCGTGGAACTCGTGCGACGTAATTAGTAGGGAATTGGCGCCGAAGGTGCAGGACTCCACGCGGCGTCGGTTAATGAATCCATGAATCACAACGCGGCCACTGTGCTTAGCGTTCCCACATCCTCATACGAGCCCTCTCTGCCGTCTCCCAAGTCGGGAGTGCCAACAGACTGTCAATGACCGCCAACATTTTCTGGACTCGGTCGGACCCACAGTGTTGGCAATTAAATTTTTCGTCTTTAGCACCATGTCGTTCGCCGTTATCTGACCCACCCCTCAGTTTGTAGTGTTTGCAGTCAACTAACCACGACTTTGCATTTCGATATCGCGAAAGGATCCGCCATTCAATTCAAGTCTCCCACATTCCTTCCTCGTGTTGTTTGCATGTTCGTCTCTTCTCCCCCTTTATGTATGCGTCAGCTGCCTCGAATCTGGATCGGAAATACTTTGGAATAGTTCTCAACAAAATTTGAGACCTTGGCCGAATGTGCTCTGCGATCCCGCGAAATAGGACGGATTCGACTACTTATCGCGTCACATCCGCGCCCACAGTGAGAAAATTCACTTTCCCTGCTTCGGCCGCCATGGGATGCTCTGCTCTGTTTGTTCGGCTCGAGGAGACTCGATTCCACACCCCTCACTGTGCGTTGACGCCCCCGTTTCAATGGAGCAGGCCCGGGCTCACTCTAAAGCTCTCTTGACACACTTTAAGTACTTCATCACAACAAGCACTCGCCGGCGCTTCGCGCCGGCTCCCACTTGCTTCTGTCAGCTGACCGCATAATGACCGGATATTGATCCTGGTGATTGGAAAGTACATACGGAGATACGGCTTCAGACGGACAGACAGGCTTAATTTTATAAAGAGAGTGAAGCCTACTGTACTATTTCGACCAAGTGTTCAGTCACGCGTCACACCCAAGATTTTTTGATGTGTGCAAAAATCGCCTTAATTCAAAAGAAAATCTTTCGGCCTTCTCGGATGAGAAATTACATAATTTTGATGAACACTTGGTCGAAATAGTACAGTATCTTCCAGCCGCCTTTACAGCTAAAGTAAGCTTGGCACGCACGGTCAGCGACTCAAAACGCCACGAATGCATAACAGCTTCCTTCGTACTCGCCACCTTCTGCTACTAGAATCCACCTCTCTCTGACCGGCTTCAAAAGAGAATATTCGCAATCAAATGGACCGTAACGAGAAGTGGGTGCCCATCGATTCTCCTAATGGAACAGTATTTATTGTGTCGTCCTTAGGTTTGAGGAGATAGAATTCACCGGTAGGTCCCTCTCCTTCCCTCGGTATTGAGGCACTCAAATATTTCCAGTCATCAGCATAGAAGGACTTCGTCCGAACCTATGTTCGTTGTTCAGCAAGCTGCATCTTGAAATTCGCGTGGGCGCACAGGTCCATAGAACAACAGGCGCCAGAGGGATGGCGTCATATGTGTGCAACGAGAAATTTAGCTTGTGAGCATCCATTCCACTTTTTACTCGTCATTGATTGAATGTGTGAAGTGGCTCAACTGACCTGAAACTCATGCTTTATCGGGCAAGACCTTTCAGCCCGCCGGCACTGGTAAGCAGTGTCACAGTACTCACCGACCTTGAGCCTCGGAACCAAGGTAATGATATCCTTTTCATTTCCCTCTGATCGGTCCGCGCTGACCAAGTCCAGACATTGTGAAGACATTGCCTTCTTCTAATAGGCGATCGATGACTGTTACATTCCGGCTGCAAGAACCCGAGAGAAACTTGAGGTGAATATGTCGTGGGCTTGTAAGAAATATGAGCTAACAGTTCCAGGGATCCCCGCTGTCCCGTCTTCGCTTTTATAATCGGGATAGACGAGGTCTGAATTGATTTGCTGACCTATTACCGATCTGATTGCGCCACAGTACCTGGCGAACAGCATACCGAATCTCAAAGGCTGCGTGAACGACGCGCAGACGGTCAAGACATTCTTGACCAACCGATTTCACATTCCCGAACCACAAATTGCCATCCTCGTCAATGCCGACGCCACACGCGATATCATTCTCGAAAAATTCCAAAGCCATCTCATAGACAATTCAGCCATCGAGCAAGATGATACAATTATCATTTATTACGCCGGACACGGCAGCCGAGCTAAAGCTCCGGATTCGTGGCCATCCATGGATGGCAAGATCGAAACCCTGGTGCCCCACGACGAACGAACGAAAACACTAGAAAATGGACAAGTTGTCCATGGGATACCCGACCGGACTATCAACATGCTGCTCAGTAGGCTCGCTACAGCAAAAGGAAACAACATTGTCCGTCCTGTTTATTGTTTTGCAGCAATGACATACTGAGTTCTCATTCAGACCGTTATCTTCGATTGCTGTCATTCCGGAGGCATTACGCGGGACTCCAGCTCCAGCATCCTTCCTGTTCCACGGTTCGTCGAGACGCTCGTTCCGATTCCAGAACATCTCGACTGGAATCTATTGGGTGTGCGGTCGGGGAAGGTCGACTTGCCTTTGGGCATCAAGCATAAATTCATGCACTCGCACGTTCTGCTGGCCGCGTGCCGAGAGCAGCAGCGCGCACGGGAGTGTATCTCTGCGTCGGGGGAGCCGTGCGGTTTCTTTACCGACAGCCTCATCAAACACCTGCGTGGGATCGGGCCGAATCGCATAACCTACGCAGAGCTCTTGGACCTTCTGCCGACGTTGCCCGATCAGAATCCGCAGTGCGAAGGCGCAAACAAGGACCGTTTCATTTTCAACCTCGAGGGCCCGGCCCATGATCCGATTGCACACGCATTGACCATGAGGGAGGACGGCACTCTGGAGGTCGACGCCGGCAGCATGCGCGGGGTGGTGGTTGGAACACAATTTGTCCCCGAGAGGGATGCACGTCGTAGCCTGGAACCGCAGCTCGTTCTCGTTGCAGTATCCGTCGACCTAAATTCTTCGACTTTAATCCCCATGATGCCGGCAGAGAATTTGGTTTTTCCAGAGGACACAAGGCTCGTCGTCTCCGATTGGAAAAACGATGCTGTGATGATGAAAGTGTACGTTCATCCTGGTGAAATCCCACAGTTCGCGATATCGGACGTCTCGGTGAAGCGAAGGGGACCGAAGTTCCTTGTGGTGGAATGCCCAAATCACGCGGACCTCGCTGTTCGACGTATATCGGAGGCCGAATTTTCTATCACTCGTCTGGACCCGAAACTTTCGCGATATGTTGTGCCGGATGTCAAACTCGACGTTCCGGTTGAGAACCTCCCTTGCGTCCTCGATGCGGTGGCCCAGTTCAATTACTTCTTGGGAAGGCACAATGGAAACGACTCGTTGGGAAACGAGGTCAAGATAGAGATGTACAGCTTAAGCGGGGAATATTGGGCGCGTGTGCCCGACCTCGAATTTGGCAATCTGCTGGTCGACAACGAAGGGCGGTTTCGCCTGGAACCCGAGGGCAGATACGGCTTCGCGATATGCAACTACTCGCAGTACGATCTTTTCCCGTACCTATTTTACTTCGACCCTGCGACATACAGTGTTGATGTACGTGAGACCTGTTTCTCTTCGTCGTGGACTAACGTCGCAATTTAGGCGTGGTATAAACCGGAATCCCCGACCATGGAACCGCCGTTGAAGGCCAAGTCTGGCCCAGGGCCGACGCGAATTACAATTGGATATGGCGCTGGTGGAGGCTATGCCTTCCAATTCGTCATACCTGAGGGCGTAACATCCGATACGGGGTTCCTTAAACTGTTCGTCTCCACAAAGTATTTGGACATGAGTGGCGTCGAACAACCGGCGGCGGCGGATACTGTGATTAGAGGGCGGGGTTCTCACGCTGAACGCCCTGCTATGGCTGCAGAAATCTGGAGCGCAGTGGATGCCGTTGTAACCATGTTCATTGAAGAGCCTCCGAGTCCACAATAGCCGCTCATGTCACCGTGATTAATTACATGCTATATTGTCCGTCCTCGACGCCAACATGAGGCTTTACGCGTTAAATATCAGTTGGAGTTACGTGTACTTCGCGCGGTCAAAGTGGGTTTTCTGGAACTCGGACTTGTTTTGGGTGACTGCGACCATGCGGCCCCTGCGATGATGTTTAAGGCTCCAACTATCTCCATTTTTAAATGTTTTAAACCGTAAAAACCGGATTATTCTACTGAGAAATCCTGATTCTAAGAGAAACCCCTCCCTTTCGGGAAATCACTACGTTCCGCCGTCGGCTAGACTCAGTCTGCCGAGGTCCGTGTAGCCGAGTCAAGGCTGTGCGTGGCCGGCTACACACAGCTGTGTGATCTGTGTGGCCGGCCACGCACAGCCTACACGGACCTCGGCAGACTGAGTCTAGCCGACGGCGGAACGTAGTGAATCTTTGAAAAAATCTATTGAACAAACCCTCCGACGACAGCCGGAAAATCCGGTTGAAGTTTGTCGCATACTGAAGATTTCTCCCCATTTTTCAGCACTTGACCTTGCAGTATTTCAGACTGAGGTCGATGTTGCATATCACGGCGGAAAATCTTGGCGCAACTTCGACCACAAATGTTGCCAGATTATCACATAGGATGTAGCCGATAGATTCCTGTTCTCAAGCCCAAAGGAGCCAAATTGAACTGGACACTGGTGAAGGGACTAAAGCATTCAAGAAGTGTGTCCTTACCGTTTTCCCCATGGGATCTCTGAAGGAAATGGGCAGAGAAAGCCTGTCGACCGTCCTATCAATTTCGATGCATCATCGGCACTTGATCTATGAGCCAGAACATTGTTTTGAGTGGGTGGGTGAAACATCAATATATCTAGGAAGATATAAAATCCATGTTATCTTTGTGGGGCCGGCGGCAATGACAACTCTCACCTTGCCGCTGTATTTCCTGTTTTGGAGAGTGGCCGGTGGAAGAAACCCTTGGAATCCGGGTTTCCCAATAGAACATTTTTTAAGCGAGGGGTTTCCCTTGGAATCGGGGATCATCGGTAGAATAATCCGTAAAAACCGTGTAAGTTTTTGTTTACTTTGCGGACCTATGTAAATGGTAAATGAAATTTAATGAATAATAAACAAACCAAGGGGGTTCTGAAAGAAATATATATATATCTATGGCTATTTTTTTTTTCAAAACCACCCTCCGCCGGGAACCACCCTACCGCGTGACGTCCAAAATTGGGTAATTTCTCGCATCTGTCGATGCGGAAATTGCCGACAGCACGACAAAACAGCAAGAAAGCCATTGCAACACCCACAGGCTCGTATCATCCAGACATTCACAAAAATCTCTTAACATGCTTGTTATACTCATCTACAGCTGATGAGTATTTTTCTTTTTCTCAGCTCGTCACTGGTAATGTTGCCACAACTCAAGTCAATCAAAATCAAACATCTCACGTAGCAGCCAAAGATGCTGAGGGAAGTAAAATATTTCATGGTCTACAAAATATGTAAAGGGTATGCTCAGATTGCACTGAAAAGACTTTGTGATCTGACTCTTGGTTATGGAGAAATTCTATTGACTGCATCAACTCAACTTAGGAGTCGAGTCGCTGAGTCAATGGCTTTTTCTCACAAACCATGTGTTGATACCTCCTCAAACCCTTTTGGGATAATAAGTACCCGTAATGGGGCTATAAACACATCCCAAGAGATTTTGGCTAATGTGCCCCAGTAAGGCCCTGATCAGGTACTCTAGAATCGGCTAGAATCTCGGCTAGAATCTTTTGTCACACCTCATCACTCTTCAGTCCCGATGCCCACAAGCCACAGCAACATCTCCCATGCCTCCCTGCAAGGCCAACAGCGACAACAACAAAGCTGTTTGGATCAATCTGGAGGTAGTAGTGCTTCTCAATGGTCTTATTGGCAAGAAAAGTGCACACCAATCCGGCAACGAATGGAAGCCGGCTGTATGGCCGGAAATTGTAGCGCTAGTTCAAGCTGCGAATCCAGCCACAGATCCAAAGAAAGACCAGGTGAAATATATCTCGAAAATCAACTATGTATGCAGCCACTCTCGCGTTTGCCATCCACATACTGATCTTTTTTCAGCTTCAGAAATGCCTAGGCCAGTACCTGTTCATCAAGAAGTACAGTGGAGTCGGGTAGGACAATGAAGATAACCATGCTACGACTACTGCGGAATTCATAGAGATGTTCATCAAGGTGTGTTTCCTGCATGACATCCTTCTGTACATATCATAATTTTTTTTGATTTGCACTTCACGATCTTACTGCTGCTGCGGTGCCAACAACGTGTCCTTTGTGTAGCCCTTCCCATATATATTCCATTCATCTTATTATGCATTCTTCAATTCTTACATTCGTCTAGACATTGCTGATAACCTCACACTGGCAAACAGCCCCAAATATACAAATTGCTTCAAAAAGCCTTGCCCCTTGTACACGAAATTCAATAAACTGTTCAATGGCTAATAAAGCAACAGGGGAGTATGTTGTCCAACTCAGCGGCGGCAAGCAGAAGTCGGTAAAGAAATCTAATGCACTGAAGAAGGCGCCAGCCCCTGCAATGGAGGAGGTGCCCATAGCTGCACTCGGGGACAATTTGGAGAAGGGGAATAAGGTGTTAGATGTTGACAAGGGGGAGGGAGGTAGCAAGGGAAAGGGGAGAGCAGTGTTTGATGAGAGCTTTCTATGGTGCACCATTGTCAGCACAGAACAGATTCAAGGTTCTGAGGTGACGAGGGCGACTGAAGCATAAAGAGTTCCAACGAATAAGCCTGGAGTTTAGACTAGAATAGTGTAAAGTACAGAGAAATAACTACAGCTTATATACTAAAGTCCCTAGGGGTTTGTAAATTAAGGTACAGTGCATCAGGAAAAACCAAATTGCTATAAGGGTCTATGAAACTCAGACAGGGGTACCCACCTTTCTATGGGGAGCTATAGTGGTCTATGAAACACCCCATAGACACTCATAGCACTCATAGCCCTTCATAGTCCTTCATGCTATGCATGCTATGAGTGTCTATGAGGTATTTCATAGACCACTATAGCTCCCCATAGAAAAGTGGGTACCCCTGTCTGAGATTCATAGACCTCATAGCAATTTGGTTTTTCCTGATGCGTTGAAACGGTGCACTTGATATACGACTAGAAATAGCTTAGATTCGGGATTGCACTAAACAACCACAAAACCACCACTACAACAATCTATTCCTCCAAAGATGTAAGTGCTTCTCTTTGTGAGTTCGGGTCCAGGCCGTAGTATGCGACCAACGGGTTTGGAACAAACACAATTCGACTGCTAGACTTCAACAAAGTTCCTCAACAACACACTAGCACTACGCAGCTGCCAACAACAATACTGCTAGCACCTGGGATGGGCAGGGGTTTATGGGTTGGATACAAGGTGGCTGGATTGCTAGATCGAGGGCACCAGGGCAGAGTATGTAGGTTTGTGAAAATCCTCGCAATAGGGTACCCAAAGACTATTGAGGCTAACAACAAGGGGACTTCAATCCTCAAGCGACAAGGCAGTCCTTAAGCTGCTGACCTATTCCTTAACCAAGAACTGGAATGTTTCCACTTTGTATTGGCAATAGATACTCTGAGTGTCCAGCTAGCGACCCAACACACTACGACAGTGCTTCCGTCAATATCGGGGTGAAGGCGAAGTAACTGACAAGTTACAGTCGGTCTAGAGGTGGGGGCACCTAGTCCGTCTTCTTCTTAGTGGGCTCGAGTCAACACACAATCACCTAACAGGCAATCCAACACACTACAATAATATTGGGGTGAAGGCAAAGCTGCTAGCACAACTGCTGGCTGGGTCTCAAAGAGAACACCCTTGGTTTTATACATGAAGACTCCTCGAGTCAACAACTAGAACCTCAACTTAAGATCTCGATGTGTCCAGAGTCAACAGTATTGATTCCAATAAAGCTACTACTTGTGAAGTGTGTTACAATCTCCACTAGCAACCTGAGACCACCTGCACCAACTTCGTACAAAGCCGGGGTGTAATAATCTCAGGTTCTAGCCTGCTCTGTGCTCCCTTTATACTACTGGGGTCCATGATACATGTGATATACAGAATGAATAATAGAAATGAGTTAAAATGATGTGATTGATACAGCAGCCAATGAAACGACTGCTGTTTGGTTTTATGATGGGTCTATGCCAAGCAGAACAGCCACACTGATCCGCTAGCATCCATTTAGGGGTATCTTGAGTGATCCCTCAGCTTGCCATCAGCTGCCAGAACCTCTATCCCGACGAAACAGAGTTGAATCCGTCGCCTGGAGTCATCTAGCACAGGTCAGAGCACCAGCTAGCAGTCCGTTTATCCGTTACTGCATTTGTGGTGACCTGCACATCCGCACCAATAGCCTATTAGCTATTCCTCTTGCTGTCTACTTGTCTCTGTTTGTGACTCGCGACCGCGTCGCAACCATCACGTGCTCGCATCTGCGTTTCAGGTCTCGGTTCGATTACTAGCTGGGTACCGCTTACTAGCGCTTCGGTTAGAAGGCTGCTAGCGCACAGTTTACTACCCTTCAGATTCCAGACTCGTCGCTTGCACCGTCTGTTAGTGCCCTCGCAGTATCACCCTCCTGTGTCTCGCTTCCTAGGTGCTAGCACCTTGACTGTTTGGGCTTATGGTTATTTCCCCGTGGTTTGTGCCTCCAGACCGTGCTAGCGCGTCACACTAGTTGTATCTGGTGCTACAACCGGCAGCTTGGGCTCACTCCAGTTCTCCTTTATATCACCTAGCTAGAGCCCTGAGTGTGATAACACTTCAGAAGTGCTAGCGCCTTCCCGTTGTATAGATACTGATCTTAGGAAATTGCAAAATTGCACTAGATGCCGCGCGCTCTTGTTACGGCATTTCACCAGAATAGAACCAGAACAGACAGGAAAGCTAGTGGGACGCAACGAGAGTGTTGATGCGACTGGAACCCTTGCTGTGCAAGTGTTCAGGCTAGATCTGATTGAACGAGGGTAGACCCGAACAAACAGGAAGCACAGAGCGCGGTGATGTAAAGCTTCGCAGCTATGAGAACAAGACAAGAAAAAATGAGAACAAGTTGCTGAGGTTTCCCAAAGCGAGGTGGATGCCGTCTCCAAGCGTAGACAGTAACAACAGTAGTGGGTTCCGTTCCCAAGCACAACAGACGATGGTGGGTTCCATTCCCAAGCTCTTCAACAGTAGTGGGTTCCGTTCCCAAGCTCTTCACACAAAACCCAAACAACCAAGTGCGGACTCAGCACAATCCCAACAGTTCCAGTCACTTTCAGACTATTCCAGACGAACGGCAAGTCGGATCCCAAGGATACTGATCACAAAATAAAAGGTTCCAAGCCAAGACGAATTCTAAGAGACACCTTGTTTGAACTCCTCGGTATATGCCCAATTCGCAAGTGTTTCCGCCTACTAGCCGTGGGGTGATTCCATGAAGTCGCCCAAGATGCCCCTGCTACTAAATACAAAGCCCTGAAACACATGGAAACGTCTGGGAATAAGTAAGTATGAGTAAAATAGTCCGTTTAGCCGTCTGACTTCCGTGTATCCACCATAAGAATGGGTATCTGAGTCCTTCTATTGGCTGCCCATGCCGAGCACGCCATCCTGGTGCGATCCTGTGCACATGTGCGATCGGTCGGACTGTGCCAGAGCCATCACAACTGACCCCCTATGCCCATCCCAACTGTATATGCTGTTCCTCCCAATGCCCGTGCCGTTCCCGTCTACTGGAACATCTGGAATCAAAGCTCCCAGTCCATAGCTTTTCAGGGATACCGCATTCGAAGTACTTCCCAGTATGGGTACTTGCTCCAGGAGCTGACAAGTGTAGGTCCAAGTGATCGGACCCTCGCTTAGTGACCATCCCTATCCGGAATGCCCAGGACGGCGTGGAACCATCAAGAAGTGATGTTCCCAGCCCCTTCCAGTGATCATCTGATCAGAACGCGTTACACGTCTAATGTCCAACACACCACAACAGGATTCCAGTCTGTCCCTGTCTAGTTCCATGAATGGGAATAGAGTAGACTTCATGTTCCACTTGTTCAGTTGGCTACACATCTCCTACAGGTTTCAGAGCGAGCACATGCCAATGGTTCCAGAGTGTTTCTCCCCATTCCCATCCATTACTCAGTGGTTCCTGCCCAGCCAGCTGCTTCGGAACCTCAGTACTGACACTTCTGGAGCGTAGCCTGGCACATGTCTTGTCATGAAAACGCGAAAAAGCGAAGATTTCATGGGTGAACAAATCCTGTGCGTATCACCATTTGGGATCCTAAAACAGTATCCTGGTTCGATTGATCAGATAGTTGATCTGATCAATGATCAAGTTGTTCAGGTTGTTTAGGTTCTGGAAGAAAAATGAAAAGACAGTTCATGACAGCCATCGCCGAGTTCCCTATTTTTTCTTCTATTCCCACCAGCCTAACTTCCACACAACCAAGTCCCCCTGTGAAAAGGCAGCTAGAAAGCAGGAGTGTGTGATAAGCAATGACAACGACAATGACACCCCACCAGCCTGACTCCATAAACATCAAAAATCCAACTCAAGTACTCGCAGCACGGTGCGTTGCAATGCCGAAGCTGGGTCGCAGCTCACGAAATCTGTCGAGACACTCTGCTGCCATGGGGAAGTCCATCATTACTTCGGAGGACCTGAGTTACATCTACAAGGTCATTGACATCCTCAAAGACAAGAGCCTCCTCCCTCCCAACCCCAAAGAATGACTTTTCTGCATAGTCTGCCAGAAACTATCAGGCGATGCTGGTCTCGCCTGCTATCTCATTGTTGAAGAAGATTACATGCACTGTAAGGGTTTGCTAGAGGGCATACTTGAAGATGCCGGTCAAGTAATCCCTGAAGATCCTCCCATCCCTGCTACTGCCAACTGGTATGTATCATTCATCACAATGGCGCTATGTTCTGAATCATTGCACAGAAATTATTGCTGATTGCGCTGTTGCTGCCCTTTCTGGATTGGTACGTGTTTTTTATTGTCTGAATTCTCTTTCTTATGCCATACAGCACATTGATTCTGGTTATTTTGATGGCCCTGATGTCTGGATGCTGTGCCCAGCACACTGCTGCTATTCTTTCAAGTGTTGTATTGGTGTGTGTTTTCTTTGCTTTGATCTGCCATCTTATAACATTGCACAGGAGTTCCTTCCCATGTCAAGGCTGTCATTGTACCATCACATATTCTTTACTTCTCATGCATTGTACTCATTTTACATCAATCAAAACCCCTTCTTCATTGCAAATCCGGATGATCTAAGATATACTTGTCCCACATGGATTGTGCTATACGGTCCCAGTGTGCATCTGCCCTCGTACACTCTTCATTGCCAAGAGCTGGGGCAGGAGGTGGTGGTGTGTTGTCATTGTTTCCAGCAAAGAAAGGGTGCCCCTCAATGTCATACTCTGCATCACCCTCTAGCTCATTGATCCCTGTGTGCATCCGAAGAAAGTTGTGCAAGGCACCAGCTGCATTGATCATCAAAGTCTGCTGTTGGTAGCCTATCTTTGGGACTGCGGTCAGTACCTGGAAACAATGCTTTGTGACACCAAAAATGCGCTCAATAATGCTGCGGAGCTGAGCATGTCGCAAATTGAATAGTTCCTCCTTGTCTGAGGGCTAGAAAAGATTATGAGCACATATATGATGGGAAAACAGATGATAAGAATCTACCATTGGCCGCCACACTTCCATTCATTCAAATAGTAACAGACACTGCAGTTCAGAGCGAGAAGAAGGTCGTAGTTGGCAAATCTGGGATCTGCAATGTAGTAGCACCTGTTGGGCAGCGAAAAGCCATTCTGTCGAGCACAATTGAACAACAGTCCATAGGCAGCTGTTCCCTCGTATCCTGCTATGATGTAGAGGAACCACATATCAAAGTCGCAGGCAGCAAGGCAGTTCTGGCTGACATCTCCGTAACGATCACAGTAGTGAAGGATATCTGTAGCGAGAGTGAATGCTGCGACATACACACCATCGACTGCACCTCAGCAGTATCTGAAGAAAGGGTACCACCGAGAGTTCGTGAGGATCTTCTCTGCTGCCTGGGTAATAGGGTCTTTGACATATTGTAGAATGAGCCTGTAAGAAGGAGAAGACCTTTGTTGAGATCTCGACTGATGATGTCACCTGACTGTTGAAACCATTCCTGCAGCTCACACTGGCTACTTCTGTGAACCATCCAGTATATGAAAATTCCCAGCTGCTCCTGCGCCGTGATGTAGTGACTGTCACTGTCAGGGGAGCCCCCACTCCAGCTGCTTCTCCAGCCACTTTCACCCTTCCGGCTGGATCCACTCCAGACACTTTTCTGTCTGATGCCCTAGACGGTTTTCCGGCCACTGCTCCGGATACTCCTGCACCCGTCTATTTGTCCATCCAACCATCCGGGACATCTGTCTGCTCTCGTTGGCACGTGCTATGTGATCAGGCCCGGGATCACTGTAGATACCTCCGGACACTAGAGTAACTTGAGTTCAGTACCATAGCAAACCTAGCTGGGCTCAACTGCGACAAGCTAAAAAATCTGTAGGAAGTAAAATAAACTGTAGGAACACCAATAGCACTGAACTGGGGTAGAGGAAGACAGGAGGTGGCTCATACAGGCAGTACTTTGAATATTTGCACTCTCAGTGGTCTCGGACATGTCATGTGCTAGCACAGCCTCTGGATTGAGTTGAGTCAGGTCCAGGTGACCTGACCTGACTGCCCCATGGCAGTGGCTTTCTGTTGAACTGGGGCCAGGGAAGGTTCTTTGGATGTTCTGGACTGGACCACTTGTGAAATGAAAAAATAAAAAGGGGGGTTTTTTTTCCCTGCCTCGCAGCCGGAACCACCCTCCATGTCCTTGGTCACGGCTTGACTGGCCTAGACCATATTGAAACAAACAGTCTGAATAGTTAACAGGCTAGCCACCATTGAAGGCTCTCTCCTGAGCATTCAGCAGATGCTCTACAGCTATTGGATGACTTTCCATAAGCATTATTTCGATTTTTTGAGCTCAAACTCCGCGCAATCAACGCACTGACATGACACCTGTCAGGACCCCATCGGGCGGAGATCTTGGTTAGAATATTTCGGACCCTCTTACAGAGTTTATATATATTATAGTCTGTAGAGGGGTCCCTACCCCCTCTTCAGAATAATTTCTGCTCAAATTTCTCTTCTTTATACGATTCCGCCCGGCGCTCAGCTACTTCTGTCTGAATCAACACAGCCATCCATCAACGGCAGATTCGGATCGAGCATGGACTCCGTGCTCTACCTCCACGTCGCACAACCATCTCCTTCAATCCCATCCTGCAGGCTTTGCATTGGGCACGGCGAACTCGGCGTCAGAGGTGACCTGACTGAGACCCGCGCCTGAGACCCGCGCCTGCGAGTCTGCGTCATGGCCGCTATGGATACAAGTCTTGTTCACCCCAATTTCGACGTCAAAACCTTCGGCTCTCTCTGCAGATCCAGTAGGACTGGTACCACTACCAATGAAGGATACATGGAGCGGCGGGGTGCATTCCAGCTAAGCCCTCCGTGGCTAGAAACCCTCGGCTCGCTCTGCGGATCCAGTAGGATTGGTACACCTACCGATGAAGGATAGATAGAGAGTTGCAGGTGCGTCCCAGCTCAGTTCCCTCCGTTCCTAGCTGACATTTGGCAACCGTTTCCAAGAAACTTGAAGTGTAAATGTTTTATTGAACCTGCCGAGCAAGACCTTATAAGCACTCAGTGCGTGTTCGGAGCTCTCCATGTAGTACCATTATAATGTGCCCTGGCCTGGCCACAGGTGCATATTACAAAGTGTCTCCTTGCTTGCCAGGCCTGGTGCACATTATAATGTGCACCCTTCCCCTGCCATTCCCGGAATGCTGCTACCTGTTCCGGCATCAATGGCATGGTCCTTGTTTGTACCTGCTTATGCACCTTCTGTATTGGGCTTCAGATTGATTGACAGCATCTGCCTGTCGATCAATACCTTCTACCACAATCACAGGCTTTTATTTGTCAATTTGATGGATAATTCCCATGCATGTACATCAAATTTGCCATCATTTATCGCTGGCTTTGGGAATTGTTTTGCATTTTGTGCACCAACTAGGGACTCTTTTACCAAACCGTAAATACATTCAGATAGGCCTCAGCAGGCTCTACAACTTTCGTTTTGAGTGTATTTTTAGGTATATACCACCAACTTCCTTTTTTGGCCACTACGCTTTTCGCCCAAAAAGGAAAGTCTACTGTTTTCTCCCTCCCTGGCTCAGAATTCAATTGTTTTTGATGTTCTAACTGGTCACAGATAATGTTGAGTACCATAAAAAGTGAACTAGACCACAATTGGAAGCAATGAATCCCTGTAATGGGGACATAATGGGGAAAATAGTAGATTTAGTTCTACATGCTTGTATCTTTGTGATATAGCCATCCAGGCCTTGGCCAGATATAGATATACTGTGCAAACATCATAATAGACTCCCAAAAGAAAGTGTGCATGATTTGACCGGAATGGAAAATCCGATCATTTCTCTATTTTGAGTGTATGGAATGATCCAGGATGTAGCATCCCTACTCAGGAAGCAGTTTACATGTGTAGAAATGTATCTGATAGGTTTCAAACCTACAAACCAGCTTACCAATGAAGATTGGATGTGCAAATGTTTTATATGAATCCTTACCTTCCTTAGCATGCCTAAAAGGCTTGGAATGGGAGACACAAGTTCAAGGAGGATCTCATAGGCCTCCTTAAGCTCTGGATACAAAAATTCTGCCAATAGATGGTCTGGAAGTTTCAGATTGTCAGATGACATTTTTCGCTTATTTACTGAATAGGGCACCAATAAGAACAGCTACTGTGAAATAAACACTGTAAAGAGGAAAAGCTCTGATGAAAGACCCACAATCAACTTTATTTAAAGAAATTTGGACACATTTTGAGTGGATTGTATTTCCGAGTACATAGACTAAACAGCAACTTTGAGTGCCCTTGTTGCACATAGCTGAAAACACCATCTGGGCAAATCTTGACCAAAATCCCTCAAGTAAAAACCAAAATAGGTCTTTCATCATGTCCCTCCACTTTGGGATTGTTTATGTGGCACTAATAGCTCTACATCGACCCCAATTCACCAAATAAGCGAAAAATGGGATTTGCAATTTCAGAACTTCAGGGTCGTATATGGAGATGTTCTTTGGCTCTAAGTGTTTGGATACTTTCTAATATTGGTTCTAGGTCCATAGCACACATTCTGTAATGGTGGCCTGTGGTAAACAGGGCCAACAGTCAGTCAGAGCATGTTCATCTTCAATCTTGCCATGCTGATGCAAAGGGACATTAATAACCTCACCATTGTGTTTATATAAGTGGTAGATGTACTAGCATTATAAAAGAAACCACTGACGTGACTACAAGCTGTGGGAATACAGCAATCATGGTGTTTGCTATTGTAGCCAAAATATGCTCTCTTGACTGGTCAAGTCCTTTTTACTGTATGTAGAGCATATGTCTGGCATAGATATATCAAGGAGCGGGAGTTAGCTTTGATTCTCAGGCTATACCACAAAAATACAAGAGTTTAGAGCTAAATCTACTATTTTCCCCATTATATCCCCATTACAGGGATTCATTGCTTCCAATTGTGGTCTAGTTCACTTTTTATGGTACTCAACATTATCTATGACCAGTTAGAACATCAAAAACAATTGAATTCTGAGCCAGGGAGGGAGAAAACAGTAGACTTTCCTTTTTGGGCGAAAAGCGTAGTGGCCAAAAAAGGAAGTTGGTGGTATATACCTAAAAATACACTCAAAACGAAAGTTGTAGAGCCTGCTGAGGCCTATCTGAATGTATTTACGGTTTGGTAAAAGAGTCCCTAGTTGGTGCACAAAATGCAAAACAATTACCAAAGCCGGCGATAAATGATGGCAAATTTGATGTACATGCCTGGGAATTATCCATCGTTGTGAGACCCTTTATCCTGAAGGTGGGGGCTGCGTTGAATGGATTACAGATGATGACAACAACAACAAGGAAAACTGGAATCCCAGTTCGTCTTCCTCTGGCCACCCTTCTCTCCCTCCTTCAGACTTCAGCACATCCTTCGAATTCAATAGGTCCTCAGGCGCAGGTGCGAGCGGCAGCGGCGGTGGCAGTGGCGGTGGCAGCGGCGGTGGCAGCGGTAACGGTGAGGGCAGCTCCTCAGCAGCTCGCCCCAGCTCATTGAGCCCTGAGATCTGAATTTCAACACTGCAATCATTCTTGGACTTCTTGAACACTCATACGTATTCCCCCTCCCTAATTACTTTTTCTACAAACACGATACATGTTCTTTACAACTAGTTAGCTCTTGGACAATCCAGTATAGCCTGTTGTGGCTTTTTTTTAAATGTCCTCACCCAATCAACTTCAGTGACAAGGCTTGAAGCCGGCTGCACTTCGTCAGAATTCATCGTGGACGTCCGTCGCATATGGTCACAAATGCAAAATCAATTTTTTACTGGTAGATAGCAACATTGTGAAAGCGTCCAACACAATCTGAGCGGTGTTGTTCCCCGAACAACATATTTTCGAAGTTCCCCCACACACGCTCCTCTTCCCGTGTCTGCTTCCACAAAGGTATGTACACATTTCGAATCTGGTTGATCCCAACTTGCTGCGCCCGTAAGTTGTTGAGCCGCACACAAATTTCGAGTAAGTCTCCTCTCTCCTCCTACCGCCCAATCTCCAAAGGGATTCAAAGGCGTCCGAATGATCCCTGCAGCCCACACATTCCCCATTCCGCCATCTGACAATATGACAGAAGCTCGCAATCAAACGCAGTCCTTTCTTGAATCTCTGACATTGTCCCTCGCATGTGCTGCCCTGTTTTGAGTGGAGCACGAATCTTGCCCTCTATCTGTTTCACACCACGGGGAAAGGCCGTGTCGGCAACGAGATAGAAGCCGTCGGGGGTACGTCCTCGGAGTTTTTTGTAAATTGGCTGAGCAACCCTCGAATCATGCCAGCTGCCAGGTGCATTGAGGTTCGCAGCAATCACAGTTCCTGACTCAAATGTTAGTTCAATCAACGGGAAAAAAAATCAAAACCGCACCTTGGGGAGAAAATACCAGTACCGAACTCACAAAATGTTCACATAGCCAACCGTTGTAAGTGGCATTTTTTATCTCTTCATCGTCCGAGGTTTGGCAAAGGAGATTGAGCCCATCAATACTGGCAAAGGCTCCAGTCAAGCGAGGATGGCGGGCAACAATCAAGTCATTGTGTGCCTGGAACTCATCCCGGCCATGCGGCCAACGGATGGCAGCATCAGGCATTGTACGAAGTGTGGTAAGGAGTAGCTTTAGGCCAAAGGTGATGTAGCGGGATATTGTGCTGGGGATTAAAGCAAAGATCTGCTGCAGACTGATCTCCTGCATGGTGGAGTTCAGGTAGTGCAGAAGAAGTCCGAGCACCCCGGAGGCATCAAGAGATCGGGCACCTGGCCGAGTCTTCCTGGTACCCACTGCGTCCTCACGAGGGATTGGGGTTATCATCCATGCGAGAGCAAAGCCCGCGTCAAGAATCAGATTGAATGTCGCCACATCAAAGCCCATGGTGGTGATGTAGGCGCGATCGTTCCGGGTTCGGTAGAGAACCTGCCAAGCTGTTGTCGTGCGGGGATTGGGGAGGAGCTGAGGACGGCACAGGTATTGACGGCTTGGTCTCCGTCGTTCTGTGCGAAGTCTCCGGGCCTCGATAGCACCTAGCAGTATTACGGCTGTCGCCAAGCCAGCAAGCTGCTGTTGGTCGTGTATTTCATCGTCCTCCATGTCCTCGAACTGTTGATGGAGGAAGAACACGTCGATATCCATGCTAGAGTAGTGGCAGAGCGGGAGTTGATGTGTTATTCATGTCTCACGTGCGTTGTAAACATAATGAAATCAATGTTGCGAAATACTACTTTATGGCTTATGGGAGCTCATAAGCAATAGATTAACCCAAATAACTCTTGTGACAGCACGATTGGCACCGCTCAAATGGGGTTCGAGATAAGAAAAGGCTTATGGAAAGTCATCCATTGCCTGACACACAAAATTCACCATCTGCCTCTGCCCCTGCCGCTCTAGCTCTGGCATTAAGTCCAGACATCTTGGCCCTCCACCCAGCTGCAAAAACAGTCCTTCAACCAAACCCTCTGGCCGTTGATAGGGCGTGTACCAAAACATGCATGAAAACACCGGTTTTTATTTCATTTTGAACCTATTAGCGGGCAGAAGTGAGGCATTAGATTATGAGTGTACACCCTCCCTGGGGTGGTAGGCTACACTATTGATGGCCAAAAGTCAGTGTAACAAACCAACTATGAAGGATTGAGTAGACTTGACAAGGCAGCCCAAAAGGCTGTTACGTCCTGGCTATGATATTCTACACTGAGCTATAGATGGTGGCGGTAAGCCATTATCTTATGCGCTGGAGGTGAAACATCAGGGAACTACTCAGAATTATTGACTTGCCGCCTCAACGGCCTCTGAATAGTCTGATGACTATTAAAACAAGATATACGAAGTCAGGATTGGTACAACCACATTAGGGCCGGCAGAGATATCGCACCGCGCCATTTTGTGTATAAGCCCAACTGATTAGATTGGGATGAAGACATGTTACTGAATTAACTATCACTGTGGTTACTCAGGCAGATCTGACCGTTAGAGAGATGCGGGCCTCGCATCAAGGATTTACTGATATGATTGATGAGGATTGGCACTATAGAATGGTGCTGCGCCATATTTGCACTGGTCACTATACTGGTCCACCAGTGTAGCGCCGCGCTATCTTGTCAATCTGCTTGATATTTACTATGAGTTCCACTGAGCTTGTGAAGTGTGGGACTGATAGAGAAATTGAATAGAACTTGACTAAAACTGACTTGACCAGTCAGCAATGACTAAAAGACTGACTTGCTCAGTCAGAAAGATGGAAACCAAGACAACTAAGCACGTCTTATGGCGTGCTAGAGAAATACATGTGGACTAGCCCTGGTAGCAGGTCATAATGCCCATGGTTGAGAATGTCTTCTATGCCATTGGCCATTCACTACTCGGGCTCCCACCCTTTATTGTTCCTATTCATTCCGTCTATCTCCTTTACTTCTCTCTGAAATGTATAAAAGCCAGCTGTGTACTCTGTATTAGCCAGTAAACTATCCACCCAGATATACGGGCAATATAGTAGACTCTAGATTTGTGAAAAGATATCAGACAGATTTGAAGACGCACAGAAAAGATTAAAAGATACGGGACATTGAAAAGACTACCACTGCATTGATATAAGAGCCCTCGTTCAACCTATTCAACTTGTCTCCTGTAGCAGCGCTTTAGGCCTCCAGGTTAAGACTTGTTAATACTGTACGTCCTTGTAGGGAGGCGACGGTCCGTCGCCCGTGACAGGGCCCAATTGACGCCGGCGACGCGACGAGCGTCGGGGTGACCGTGACCGTCGCCAATTTTGGCGACCAATAACGGAGAAAAATTGGAATTTTTTGGCCTATTTTGCAGCTGTCACGCCGGTTTTTTAGCGACGGGACTGGTCGTGACCATGACCCGCCCAGACGTCGGCGATGCGACAGGGCCCATCGTGACCGTGACCGTCGCCTCCCTACAAGGACGTACAGTAGAAGTGAGACCACCACCTTCAGTGTAACCGTCTGCGTGATTAGCCCAGCCCCCACCTTCTTTGTAACTGCCCTCGTTTCGTTGATACCGCCACCATTCGTGCAGTTAAAGTTGATATTGAAGTAGTGTCTGTCTGTTGATAGTCTGCCCTACCTTCTGCTTCTTGGCTAGTTGTCAGGAGTGTTAGGTTCTGCCGCTCACAAAGAAACTGAAGACTTGAACAGTCTAAGGTTTACTTGAGTCTTGATATTCTGTTGGCGTGAAGTCCCTGCTACCCCAGCATAACCGTGCTTAAGCCACATAGTTTGCTATTGAAACAGAGTCTTATAAGACCTTTGCACACCCTCTTGACGGGTGATACGTACCCTACTTCCCCAAACACACACACACGAGCATTAGGATCGGATTGCTGTTTTGTTTTGATTTTGGTTGGATTGTGATTAGTGACTAGCTCGCTTCACTCTCTAGTTGATTTCATTAGATCACACAGCCGCACCCTAGTGCACCGTTTCACCGTTTTCAACAGCGACCAGACACAAAGACATATGTTCCTCCACTCTGTCCTTACCTACCTCCAGCTGGTTCCGGAAGCCTTCATGGTGGATGGGCACATCTCAGAGGAAAAGCTCATCCGGTTCACCATGTCCTTCATGTTGAAGGATTCAGCCGCTAAATGGGCCAAACAACATTTGTTGGCTGTTCCCTTCCCATTCCTCACCTGGCCAGGATTTGAGGCTGAGTTCCACCTCTGGTTTGTAGAGGAGAATGAGCAGGACCAAGCCCTTGCCAAGCTTGAGTCCCACTCGTACTTCCAGGGCTCCCACGACATCTACATACTCCTGAGCATAGTTGTAGATCAACCCTTTGGGGACCGGTTGAATTGCACATCACTGTGCTGTAAGTCACCGAGAAACTTGAATGGGTCATTGTATTCGCTGGCACGACCCTCCTGGTGATGGGATATGAGAGGGTACAAGAACATGGATGACATCAGACAATGTGAAGTAACCACATACATCAAGCGGAGAAGAATTCTGGACAAAGATGGGGTGCTTTGCAAAGAAGAACATGCTACTGGATGGCCCATTGCTGCTCTTCTTTTTCGTGACCTTATCGAGCTCAGTCACAAACAACTACAACAAATTGAATCAGTGGTACAGCAGAGAAAGGAAAAAGATAGGGTGTGATAGACCTTGTTGATTTTCAGCTTTTCTTCAGCAGAAAGAATGTGATATGGATGCAAGAACTCATTGTGGGGGAAAGGCAGAGCAATATTTCCATTTAGGACTTGAATGGAGTCAGTTTTATCACCTATAGTTGTACCCACATATAGATGTATCCTGCCCTGGCAGGGGGGTACATAGATATATATCCAATGGTTGGCAGCACAGCCAACGACTGCAATATAGATATATACCATATATATATATGTTTGCCCGCTGTAAAAAGAAAGGCAGCTTGAGGGGTTGAACCAAAAGCCTTAACATGATCTTACCATATATGACAAGCAATCATAATTACCACTAGACCACTATAGCTATACAAACAAGTAGTACCAAGAGGCTAGGTTCATCAAGAAAACACAATAAGCCTTGCAATCACCATGTATGGCCCGCATAGGGCCTGGTTAGGGGTTAGGGTGGTTAGGGCTCGGGTTAGAGGTTCAGGTTAGAGGTTAGTGCCTTGCTCCCAGGTATATTTAGTTTATTTGGTTAGGGATTAGGGTTGGTTAGGGTTTTGCAACATTCTAAAACACATAATAAACAGTGATAAACACTTTTGGAAGACCTGGTGCAGCTTGCTTGCCCTAGGTGTGGGTATAAGCAGCCCCAGGTAGGGTAAGGCTAGCCTTACCCTAGCTGGGTAACAAAGTCTCACCCATATGGTCCCTTTGGTCTAGTGGTTATAGGTTCTGGTTTATTAATGATTACTGAGAGGTCTGTTGTTCAATCCTCCTTTTGGCCCAATAATCCTTCTTTTAGCCCAATATTATTAGCCCTACATATATATATATTCGGCAGCTGGCAGGCCTACCAGCAATAGGATATATATCTATGTACCCCCTGCCATGGCACGGTACATTGATATAAAGGTACAGCTACACCTTGTTTTATGCCTCTTGTTAGCTCTGTCTTGCACATCAGCCTTGCGCTTCGTTTGACCATTCGGGATTGCTCCCATCCAAAGTTTCAAAGAGATAGCAGATTGCAAAAACAGGCGCCCAGAGAGGATGGGGGCAGTTAAACCAGCAACGAGTGCATGATCACGATAAACAAGGCAATTAATTGTACAGCTATGTGCTAAAAAGTCGGACCTCAACTGTGTCGTGTTTTTTTTCTTGCCCTTCTCATGGTATACACCAACACCATCATGAAGGGTGACCAGCATTGAAAGGTCATGGACATTGAAACCTGGGTGCTTCACCAAAGTGTGGACCACGCTCATCCTGGCATTGATACTTAAATCAGCGTAGTTGGTGGAAGCATAAGTGCATGTGCGTGACGGGACAGAAGACGTGGATTCAGTATTATCATTGTGTATGTGATCATTGTCAATTGAGTGTGAGGGTACATCAAGGTCCATAGAGTGTGCAGTGGATGTAGTAGCAGATTGTGGAAGGTCGGCCAGGAAACCAGGTCAGTCCTGTGCTGAAGAGACAGCAGAAAAACAGCGCACTATGTACCCATCAATCTGAAAGGAGTATTCCAGCGACAAAGGCCCCGACTGTGATACAGGTTGCATTTGAGAAGTATTGTGCTGATGATGACAAGGACTTAGATAGAGATGAGTGGCAAGGCAAAGCAACAAACAGAGGCCAAGGTACCAGTAGACACCGAAGTAGAACAGAATGTTGAATGACCACATGCAAGACACATAGAGAGCAGTAGAGAGAGCAGGCAAGAAGAAGACAGGGGAGATAGGAGAGCACAAGAGAAAATGGAAAGGAATTGTACAATGTTACTAATTAGCCAAGGCAGTACAGCAGTCCAAATACGGAATTTGGGAATTGTGCTGGACCACACATGTCGCATCCCATAGCCCACACACAGCCACTCCAAGTACAGAATGTGGGAAATGTGCTGGACCACACATTCAATTCTGAAGCCAAACCTAAAGGTTCGGCCATCAACAGCCGCAATGGGAGCAGATTTGTCTCCCTCACCCTCAAGGCAGCTCAACTGGTCCTATTTTGCATGAGGAATGTAGTCTGTGTGTGTTTGGCCAATGAATCTGATTATTTCCCATGAAAACATGATTTATTTTCTTATGTCACGCTCCTGAAGGCCAATCCACGAATATTGAAGTTTGGTTTTTGGTGTTGCAGGTCACAGGCGGTACAAATTGAGCAAAATACTACAGTAGTCACTCACAAATCACCCATAACTTTGGAACCTGCTCTGGGCTTTGTTTTTTTTTCAGCTGCTGTCTTTCTGTGCTCTCGAATTCAGCAGTGGGAGGAGGAGAGTGTAATGACTGCACTCAAGTTTGCTGGCCAACGGCACACTACAATCTCAAATTCTTGCCATCTGCACTGCTAATCAAGCAAACTTGCATTCTGCTTATTAGATCTTGATTAAACTAGTACTGCTGTTGTAGACACCAAGCAAGCATTTCAGTGTTATACAGGGACATAGTATATTTAGTATGGACACATTTAATACATAAGGTTTTACTAATACTCTTGCAGATTACAGCAAGTCCTTGGGAAGAACATGCTTGTTACAGATGGAAGCAGTGCATAGACATTTCATTTAGTTATATATAGTAGTATCACATTACTTACAAACATTTACCATGCCGAAGCCAGCCTTTGGATCATAGTAGTTATTATTGTAGTTAGTAGCTCTCAGTTCACTATTTAGTATAAGTAGTGTAGTTATAGGCTTGTAGTAGTTAGCCTTTTATTCTAGTTATTTACTCAAAGTTCCTTGAATGCCTCACTCCCCGAGAATAAGAGCTTTAATTGTGACAATACCTCTCCAGTGGTGTGCAGGGCTACAGAATGCTTGAGTTCTTGAGCGCGTTCTGGAGGATCATCTCCTTGATGGCGACAAAGACGAGCTGGATGTTCTTCGTGTCGGTGGCTTGGGTGACGCTGACAATGGGCATTAGCAAACACTCAATGAGAGGGAGAGGGAAGGGAAGGGAAAGGTGAGAGGGGAATGGATGCACGGACGTAGGAGGTAGGACCCGAGACGAGAAGGCGCGCTACTGCGAAGTCGCGGCTCGCTGCGCAGCATACGTCGATCCCAGGGACCATGCCGTCGCCCACGAGCATCACGGACCATGCCCCACATCGTTTGCGTTCAGTGCACCATCCCTCTTCGTGTCACCCCAACATATCACAGAAAACCAAATGAATGAAGACACTCACTGCAGATACACCGTCAGCTTCGCCCGATTCTCCTGCATGAACCTCCACAGGATGTACTTCGCGGCCTTTTGGAGGTCGTTCCCGCCCTCGTATTCGGGGAAGTAGCGCCCGAGGGGTATCTGCGGGTGGGTGTGTTAGTAGAGGATCTAGATGAAGATGGAGGAAGAAGGAGCGGGGGAGCGGGGGGAAGAGAGGACGGAAGGGGAGGGGAAGGGCAGGAAAGCGAGCAAGCCGTGCGCAGTCGCGACCTTGGCGCGAAAGACATCCATGAGGGCACAGACATGAACAACGATCTCGTCGACGTGTGCCACCACCTCACGCGCGGCGCCACCCGTTTTCACACCGCTGACCTCGACACGCGGGTGGAGAGCAGAAACCATGATGACAACGCGGAAGGCGCGGAGCGGCCCCCGTATTTCCAACGTGGCTTGGTGACATTCCACGCCTCCTTCGTCGGTTGCTTCCCGTCTCCCACCAGGCGCCCTTCCACTAGCACATCACAGCAGTCATTCCGCACCTCCTTCCCCGCCCCACTCCCACTCCTTCTCCACAAATGAAACGCAACTCACCTTCGGCAGCTTCCTCTTGAACACATCAATCTTATTCAGGAACAGTATCACACTCGTGCGGAGGAACCAGCGCGAGTTGATGATGGACTCGAAGAGGTAGAGCGATTCGCCCATGCGGTTCTGTGAGGAGCAGGCGTCAGCGACGGGAAGGAAGAGAGAGGGGAGGAAGGGATTCGGGGGAGGGGAAAGGGAGGAAACACTCATCCACCGCCTCGGTGCGTCTTTAAGATCGACATCGCCTCCCTCAAGGTTTCAGCAGCCTCACCCCCGCCTACGACACGCGCGTCATCGACATTCGAAGGATTCCGCTCCGCAACATATCAGAGCATCGAAAGCGAACCCTCCTAGCACCTAGGTAGGGCATCGGCCATTCCCCATGTACTCTCCAAGGGAACGTCCAGGAATAGCCGGAGTACACGCCATTTCCCTAGCATCGCGCTGCTGGCCCTTGACGCCATAGCCGCCTAGCGCTGTACCGCTCGCCAGTGCGACCATCTCCTCGATGCTACGGAGCACTGCGTCCACCCCGTCGACCACCGCCTGTCTCAGGAAAGGTACGAGACGGGGGGGAAAGAACATCCCCCACTCTCTCCACCACCCCTACCGAGGCTCACGACTCCTCCAAGCCCACACGCGCCGTCCGCTCTACCGCTCTCCACGCAGTGCGACGCCAGCCTCACCGAGCATCAGCAGCGCATCAAGGCACCCCACAGTACCGTCTACTCCCTCCCCGACCCCCCTCACCTACAGAAACAGACAACGAAGACGAAGGAAGAGACACTCACCACCCTCTGCTCCTCCTCGAGCACCTGGTCGTATTCACTCAGCGCCGTGCAGAAGATGATGGATGTTACGCTGTCGAGGAGAAAGTCAGCGTGGGGTTTGGGGGAAAGGGATAGAACAGAATGGAAGGAAGAGCACGAGTCCGATGCGGAGTATGACACGAACTTCGACCGTCGCACTCCCCGGGATCGATGCACATCGTCGGCAGAAATATAGGCACGACCTTTGGGCGGGCAGCGGTCTTCGTCGCCTCGTCATCCGCCCACCAAAGTAACGCACAAAGCGAAGGTGGCAATCGTATCCCGCCTCCACAGCCCCATCCCCGGTGCCGCGGGAGGGAAGCATCCATGCTCCAGGGGAAATCGCCACCTTCAGCAACACCGCTACCTCTTGCCAGGTAGAACTCGGCGAGGGGCGCGCGTCAGTTCATCGCAGCGCCAATGCGTCGACCTGTAGGCAGTCACCCCATCGACCCCATCGACTGACAGACACAACGCGCCGCGGATATCTCTCCGCCCGCGTTGTCTTCCCCGCTTCCAGACAGTGAGGCGTGCGTTCAGCTGCGCCGCGCAACCACACGCCCCACTGCGGCAGGCGCTCGAAGGGGATGTGACGATCGGTGCCCGAAGACGCGTCCACGTCCATCCTGACACTCCGTAGACGACGCCACGCACGACACGGCTCCTCCCATACGCACGACACGCTCGCTCCTCTTCTCCCTCCCTCGCCGCCACCACACGTCGGCGAGATCGGCCAACGCACACTCGCGTCCAGCCTAGCCCGCGCCGTCATCGCGGATCCACACCCGCACGGGCCCCATCTCCACGCCACGCAGGTCGTCACCATGGACACACCGCACCGCACCAGGATCGTCGATCCAAGCGAATTGAATAAGGCCTGCGACTGGCGGCCCGAGGTCCGCCTCACACCTCCGCACTATCGCACAGAGCCGCCAAAGCAATATCCATCAGCAGTCCCGGAGACAAGCAAGAAAGAAGAGGGAGAGAGCAAATGAAAAGAACAGACGCACCTCTCAAAGCAATGGATCCACTTCTTCCTCTCCGAGCGTTGGCCGCCGACGTCAAACATGTGGATCCTGCGCGGAGCAAGCGTTAGCGAGCACAAGCACACGAAGAGAGGGGAGGGAAGATAAAGAAGAGGTTTCGGTCGCCGCGCAAAACGGAAGACGCGAGACCACGGCGATGCCTGCGCCCACTCTAGTGCGCCTGCGTACGTCGGGCTCCGCATTTCTTCGTCCGCAAAACTGCACGCACGCGGAACAACTGCTCTGTACAATGCACACACGTCTGTCTACCTACTCCTACTCCTGCGTCTGCCCCTTTTCCTCCGTAGTGAGGCGTTGTCACCGGGCTTGTTTTCCCTTTGCCCGTCCACCCCACATATCCCCCAGTATAACGGGCCAAACGAACGTCGATGACGTTCCATACCACCAGCCCAACCCATCCGCACTACCTCCGCTCGCGCGTTGGCCTCTGGGGATGCGCGGCGCGGCGTCGCTCGCTCGTATACACTGTTGGACGAACGAGCAGGATCGCCAACGTTTGTGACGGCGCGGCACGCCGCGTTGGGAAAAAAAAGACACGGACAAGACGGGATGAGCACGCTGCCATCGATGCGATGCATGTCGCCCGCAAACCAAAGTCACCTCATAATTCCCCACTCCCTCTCCCCGGTTCGAGAGTTGCAAGCAAAAAAACAGCTCTGCTCTCGCCCACGGTACAGCACTGTATCGTGCCCACGCCAACGAGCAGTGAGCAACGAGTCACCGATGGCACGCTCGGCAGATGGGGGAAAGAGCGATACGGATATGCGCCGGTGTCTGTCAGTGCTGCACGCACGAGCAGGATCTCACCGCCTCTACGCGGCACGGATCCGCGTATACTCCTTGTGTAGGATCCCAAATCGCCGCGAACGATGGCCGCCAGCCTCGCGACATCTAGCCTCACACGCCCCCTCCACGTGCTGGAAGAGCAAGAGTTCGACGCGGAGCGACCATGCGTCGCCGCTCTAATCCTCTCTCTCCCTCCCCCCTTCTCTTGGCAAGCAAAAAAAAAAAAGACGCAGAAGACACTCACATCAAATCCCCCATCTGAAACCTCGTCTCAATAATGGTTGTACTCTTGGCGCGGGCGTGGAGGACGTCCTCCTCGGAGGGGACGTACGTGGGCGCGGCGATGCGGTGGATGGAGGAGAAGAAGCTTGGGGAGAACGAGCGTCAGCGAGTTCCATGAGCATGCATAAGGAAGGTGGATAGAAGGAGGGGACAGCTCCCACACCCGAGTAGAAGTAGTGAAGTAGGGCACTCACTACACGGCACTATCCATCAAATAAAAATCTGCCGAATGCTCGTCCACAAGCCTCTCCACCGCGGGCGCCTTGGCGACATGCCAGATCGCATCCGCCAGCGCGGGCGTCAGTGTCGCATGCGTCTGCGCGAGGACGTCGACGACGGGGGTGGGCACATCGGCGGTCTCCGGGCGTGAGCTGACGCGGCCGGTCTGGATGCCCCGCCGCTCGCGCTCGTCGTGTCCATGGGCATGGGCATATACACACTCGACGCGCGTGAGGGGCAGGAGGTCGACGCAGACCTCGACTTCGCCGTCGGCTATAAACGACGAGTCATCGACAATGCTATCGTCACCCGGCGCCCTAGGCACAGGCGGGAACGACCTCAACACCGCCATCGCATACTTCCGCTCCCTCCCCTCGCTAAACGCCCCCAGCCCCACCTTCCGCACCACCCTCGCCAGCGTCCCCGCGGAATCGAGCACATTCTTATATATCGTCGTTCTGTACTCGGTACGCTCGCGCTCGTCAAAGCCCCCTTGGTGGATAATCTTCATCTGTTTGACGACGGTGGATTTGCCAGAGTCGCCCGGGCCTAGGAGGAGGATCTTGCATTCCTTTTTGTACCGCTTCGAGTCCTCCTGGAGCTGCCGGTCGATCTCGTTGCTCCGCGCTTGCGACGCAGGGTCCATGAGGGCGTTGCACTGCATGGGGCCGGCTGGCAGTGGTTTTGGCGGCCAAACCATATTTTGGACCACAATATGGGTTGCAGGCCTGATAGTGGGCTTTTGTGCCCAATACGCCGATATATGCCGCCAGAGAATATCCGACATCGCGGGGTAGTCTAGGGGCATTGTTTCTCGTTCACCGTTGATGACTTTCATCATTGCCCCAGGCTCAGGCAGGCTTGAAAACGGAGGTCGTCCGGTATACAGCTGGAAAGATTTAAGAATTGGTGACACGAAAAAAAAAAAAAAATTACCTCGAAGCAGACACAACCAAATGCATACACATCACTAGCAGGTGTTCGGGCAAACTCGAGCCCAAGCCGGTCGGGATCAAGTAATTCCGGGGCCATCCAGTAAGAGCTGCCTCCTCGGTTTGTGGCCATTGAGGAGGTGGCATCGGAGAAAATGCTGAGCCCGAAATCAGCCAAGCACACACTCCAGTCCTCGTTGATCAGAATATTTGCCTAGGTGAGACATGATCAGTCGACCATGTAATGCATCGTTAGAATCGCTTACTCCTCGTAGGTCACCGTGGACGATGCCGCGGAAATGAAGGTATTGCAGGCCTTGCGCAATTTCGTAGAGCTTGACTGTTGTGTGAGATATAGTCGCACGAATCAAAGCTAGACAAAAAGCTCACAAATCTGTCCACATTGGTATAGCCGTATTCTTTAAGATGGTTCAGGACGGTGCCATGCTCCATCCAGGGTGAAACCAGGCAAAGAGATAACGGAAAATCATTCCCCTCGACTCCCAAGAACGGCAAGATATACGGGTGACGCAATCCCTTCCAAACAAGAGCTTCGCGGCAGAATTTCTATGGTCCCTAAGTACGCATCACGGTACCCTACGGACTGAAAACTCACCAAATGAATGCGGCGCAAATCTGAACTAGGCATACACTGGACGGGCCGCATGTACTTTAAAGCCACAGTCTGGTCACCATATGAGGCACGGTAAATGTCTGCATATCCGCCTCCGGAGGTAGGACGGTCTTCCTTTCCGGTCACTCCAATGATGAATAGCGAGGATGGTAGCATTTCGCACGACGCAGACAGCTTGCGAATGATACGGCGGGCCATCAGGCTGTGTTCCTGGGCTATGAAAAAGCCCTTGTCCAGAGTCTGAGATATAAATCAGTTAGGAGTTGCGCGAATTGTGGAAATTTTTACACTTTGGACGACATCGAGGAAACGTTGGGCGGAATCACCCTTGAGGCAGAACACAGCCTCCTCTGCAGATTCGGAGGTGAAAATGGACAGAAGAAAGGTGGCAATCTGTTCTCCATCTGTGCGCAGAGCAGTCCGTATCTTGGGGTCATTTGCGAGACCAAGGGGGACTGACAACTGCAAAGTAGTTAAAACGTCATTAACGGTAAAACGCTGAATCTACCTTGAGCAGCGCTTTTCGAAATTCCAAACTCTCTATGATCGCACTGATAACATTGCCCGATGCCATAGAAAGTTCGTATCCATTTAACGCCATCTGTAGCTGGGCGACTTCGCTCGGGCTCCGGCTGGACCTAAGTAAGACAAAAAGTTGCCCTGTTGGAAGAATAGCACTGACCCAGGAATTCCAACACTACAAGCCTCTTTAAGGCATGATATCAGAGCCTGGAACCAATGTCAGCCGACTCAGCATTGCGTCAAGGAATTGCAATGGAAATTACCTCATATATCAAGATCCGGTTGGGTGGACCCAATTCAGGACCGCTGGAGAGGTCCAATTCAGGACCGCTGGGTAGGTCCAATTCAGGACGGCGTGAGGCAAAGCAGCCCGAAAAACAGGAAAACATGCTCAAGCGGAGAATTGATCGCGTGGGAAGCACGTTTTACAGTAAGTCCACGTGGACGGCGAACTGCTGACAGCGCGTGTTCGGCTTTGAAGTGAATCTTCGACAGCCGAACAACGCGCGAAGCGGACAGGGGTTAGAAGGGCTTGGTGTTAGGAGTGATCAATTCTTTAACTCATCTGCTTGTCTCGTCCTGTAAAAATATATAAGGCCAGTAAGGCCGACAAGCGGCAGAGCCCACTACCCGGAAACATACAGGCCTTTTGAACTACAATTAATCGATTGAAAACATTAGTCTAGTAGTGCAGGTGGCCCAACACTCGCTCGGTTGGTGCTGGCGCACCAACCAGCTCGCATTGGGCCACAGAAAAACCTAAGGTATCAGGTATCTTTCATTTGGTATACCAGTGGCCTAATTAGGATGGCGACGTTTAGAAATCTCTTGACCGAGAACCAACATAGTGACAGTTCAACTTTGATTCCATGTTCAGTATTTGAACCTGCATGTTCAGCTCGAAATCTGAGAGAACTGATCAAACCCTGCTGCAAAAGTTTGTTATAACTCAAGGGACAGAGATCATAATATGCTGGACATGAATCAATCTCACAGGGACTGTTTGAACTTGAAGCGAGTTGTGTTCCCCTCTCGAATAAGCAGAATTACGAGCTCCTGAACGGCAACCATCGGCAAGCAGAACGGCTTTGCAGCAGCCGAAGTAATTTGGCGGGGAGAAGATGTGCTTACACGAAACCTGCTGACGAAAATGTGATGCACACTCAAAAGGATTTTGATCGCGATGTATATAAGAACCCGTACCTAAAGGTAGCGGGAATAATGCTCTCATTGATCATGTGAGACAACATAAAGGATTCTCGTTTCACTACCTGCCCAGATTTCAATGAGCTTGCGTACTGACTGAAGCCTAGAGTCCCGGCAGCACGGCCCCGGGGCAGCGTAATCACCGGGTTGGTGCCGGTCGTGTGAAGAAATCAATATCATGGCCGAATGGAACAGTGGTTTCGTAGTGAGGCCGAGAGTAGACGGGTCAAAGTGAAGACTGCGCCAAGGGCAGGTTGGCCGATGAGAAAGAAAGACACGCATCGAATATATTGGAATAACAGAGTGGCTGCGGCCCCGCATACTCATGAGAAAGGGTATCAGTATTCGACCGTCGCACTCAACGAAGTCATGAAGAAAATACCGCGATGCTACAACGAGGGAATGAAGACGAGTAAATACATCAATATGGACAGCAGCCACACCTTCGACTTCGCCCCTGCGCTTGCGCGCGATGAAATCATCGACCCGCGTCCAGAAGTCATCCCCGTCATCACCCTCCCGCACAGCCCTTTCCCACCTGTCGTGAAAGCGAGATCTCGCAGCAAGGACGACCCTCGGGTCTGGGGTCTCGAGCTCGAGCTCGAGCGCATCCAACAACGGCTCCACGCGTTTCGGAGGAACGGTGGATGTAAGCCAAATGACCACGACCGCCTGGAGTTGAAGACAATTTTAGAGGACGGCGAGGAGGATACCCTTGGCCATGTCTTCGGTGAAACAGAGGTGAGTGAGGTGAGATGGGTGACACAGGAGAAGAGAGTGTCCGTTAAATAGACGTCCCGTGGTAGGCGTGCTCGACTCTGCAGGGCTCTCGGCGTTGTCGAGGCGCGCGCGCTTGGGCGCCGACCCAGTACTGGCGGTTTCCACATCGTCCAGCTCCGCTGAGTTCGAGCACCGCTTCGCGAGTCGCGGACTAGGCGGCTCCACCGTACGTGTGTGCGTGGGAGGCATCCCTCCGCGTTGCGGCCCCGCGGCGTCCAACGCGCATTCGACAATGAGGCGGCGCACGACGTTCTTAAAGCCGGGGAGGACGACGCGGTGCAGTTCTGGAGTTGCCGGTGCCGGTGCTGATGCGGCGGAAGTAGGGAGGGCGGAGGATGCGGTGGAGGGGTGTGGGGGTGATGAGGGCGGTGAAATGAACCACGAGACGGGATGTAGCGCGCAGACTCCTAGTTCGGGGTTTTCTGCAAGGTAAAACAATCCAAATCAGCGAGAATTCGATGAAGAGAAAAGAGAGAAAAATCCACCTAACCCGCTCTGCTTCCCAAAATACATATCTGCCGGCGCCAACCAAACCTCATCCAATATCTTCCCCGGCGCCCAATCCCCAAGTGCCATATCTTTCACCGACATCTCCAGCGCAACCACCACCCCATCCAGGGGAGGCAACAACGCCGGCGTGGCGGATGTCGGAGAGACGCAGCGTGGGGGCAGCTGAGGATGGTGGTGCACGTGAAGCGAAGAAGGCGGCGTGGGGGATGGGCAATCGCCGCTGTGGCCGTTGTGCAGGTCGCTGGTGGTGCTCCTTGTGTTTGCGGCGTGCGGCAGGCGGAGCTTCGAGCGACAACATGATATAGCGCTGAGGATGCTCGCGGCGCGCTTGGATACGACGTGCGCGATGGGAAATGGCCACTGTAAGTGGTACGCACCCCGGTGGCGCTGTGCGTGGTGCTGAGGGTGTGCTCAAGCGTGCTCGGAGAGTAGTATACCGGAGATACTCATTGGGCGTGAAGAGATGACGAAGGCGGCGCCGGTGACGGGGAACGGCTGCCGCAGCTGCCGCGGATGCGGGAGGTGGTGTTGCTGAGGAGAGCTGCAAGGACAGGCGTCGAGCGGCGATGGGGGTACTTCGCTTGAAGCGGTCGCGGGCGCGGGGCGGGACGGCGGCGCGTGGGCGACGAGAAACCGGCGCCGTGGACGCTGCATACGGCGGCGGTGGTGCGCGTCGTCCTACCGATGTGCGTAAGCGGGGCGTTGGGCCTGTAGGCGCACTCTTGCATGATTTTGGGATGTGATGCCTCGCGGTGCGTGGCGAGGCGATGAAGACAACGCGGGCGTTGGAGGACGCCAGCTAGATGTGCTGCGGTTGCCGGGAGGGGTAGGTGCCGTGATGGATATGCGCCCAAGCGCGCGCGTCGAGAGGGGCCGGCGTCGAGAGGGAGAGTGGGGCAGTACCGGACCGACCATCGGGGGCAGAGGCGAGGAAAGCGGCGTACGGGATGCGGAATGGACGCAGCAGGCGCTGCGCGACGTTGGTGTCGCCCATCCCAACTGTGGTGCGTGCAAGTGCATGCAGACGTGCGCAGGGAACACTGAGGGGTGACTCTGCTGAAGATCGTTGTTGCGTCTGTGGGGTCAACGAGGGCGGCGCGCGCGTGGAAGGAGGGCAGCGCCTGCTGCGTGTCGTATCTGGGGTGCGCGGGGGCCTGGTGCTGAGGGTATGGGCGTGGTAGGGCGTCCGGAGCGATATAGTGCATGTGTGGTGAGTTTCTAGGCGTGGGGCAGGCGCATCAAGCACGCGAGGGGTGGCTTCGCAGTCGCTGAACGCATCGCGTTCCGCGTCATACAGCTACAGAAGGCCGGCGCGGGTGGCGGGCAGTCCTGATAGTTGCGGTGCATCTCGTACACGGCGCTCCGGCCAGGCGGGAAGGAGCGACGGGTGTACAGGCGGCGGCGATACGAAAGGGGTGTGTGCGCGCAAGATGGCTGAGGAGAACGTCAGTATATACACCACGAGGAAGAAACAGGAGAGAAGAGAGGGCGAGAGGAAATGGAGGAAAGGGAGAAAGAAAGAGAGCGGAAGAGAAACCTACCCATATCCCGCTCGCAAGCGTCGAATTCGCACATACTGCAATGCAAAAGGGCGGTCTGATAGGATTGCGGTCGATGCGTTCCCGCCTGTTGGGCTCGGGATGACGCCGGTTGACGGATTGGACTATCTAAGGGGCAATCAGCCTAGGCAACGCAAAGGTACAGTGCACGCACGATACTCGCTGTCTGGGAGCACAGCCCTAGTTCCGCGACGAGATGCGGATTCGCATCTGAGCAGAACAGGTACCGCCGGGGCGCCCGAAGACCAAGTCGTTGGCCTGGGGCGCGAGGGATGCTGATGCACGACGTTGAAGTGACGCTGCGATGGGGACCGATAGGGACGCATGCATTGGGCGCATTGGGACTGGGGAGAGAAATAGCCAGTGAGATTAGTAGAAGGAAAGGAGGACTGATAATAGGCGACGCACCGTGGATACGACCGAGGCCGGCTGCCTTCTCCTCGATCCATTCAGCACCCAGCTGCATAGAAGTAGGAACACTTCCACGCGGGGAGATCGACCGCTGGGTCAGCGGATGTCTATACATGACAGAGAAGGAGGACTGAATGACAATGAAGCAAATAATCGATGGAAAAAAGAAAACGCACCTTGGATCGAGCAAATTCATGAACGTCGGGGTTCCAAACGATGTGCATGGGCAATGGCATCGTAAGGTGTGTCGGAGATACTGCAATCATCGAACTTGAAAGGATTGTGGCGCGTGAAGTCGGCACCACACGAGTCATGTCGAGCATGGCGGCAATGGACTCAAAGTGAGGCTTGGAGGCTGAATGAGAGCCGGGGGCGACGGGCAGAGGGGCTGGGAAGAGCTTCGGCCAAGGGAGGGGCAGGATTCGGTGTCGCGGGAGACGAGGGAGCGAGTCGAGGAAGACGATATAGAGCAAAATTCGTTAGCCGAGAAGTGGCCGGCGAAGAGGACGAATGGAAGAGGGGATAGTGAGTAGGAGTAGGTTAGATTAGGATTGGGATTGGGATAAGCGCCGCGCGATGGGCATTGAGGCGGGGGCGAATGGCGAGGATGGTGGTGGGAGCGAAAGAGGCGACGTGGCAACGCTGATCGCCGCGGCGCCGACGGACAGCGGCGCCATGCAGCGGCCAATAAACGCGTCGTGCACGGCGTTGCGACATCCTGAATCTGCGCAATCTCGCGTCGCTTGGAAAGCTATGCATCGAAGATGCGGGCCGCGACGCGCATGATCGCCGTGTCGGGCTGCTGGATGAACATGGGCGCGACGACGAGCCAGCCTTAGATCCAACGGCGTCAGTATGGTGCGCAGGGAGGTAAGGACAGGGGATGGCAAGGAAGAACGACGCAGATATGTCGACAGAACTGCCGGGGCTGCGATCGAAAGGGACGTAGTCAGCACCGAGTAGAGTAATAGAGAGGCACACGCACTTGGCGATCCTGCCTTGAGGTTAGGAAAGCCCGTCATCGGCTTGCACCTGAGGTATGAGATCTGCCGGCAGAGTAGCTACAGCGAGGCGGTGCGTGGCGGCGCGGGGGTCTACATGCAGGCTCCGCGGTGCACGCAGACAAGCCCGTCGATGGTCTCTGCGTGGCGTCGGGATGTGCCTAGGGCGGAAAGATATCATCCAAAAAAGATATATCAGCGTGCGGTTCTATCCCGAGTGTTGTGTTGGCGGAGGGCTGAGTGGGCGGACGTACCACGAAGTGGAGCACGATAAGCTCAAGGAGAGGAGGGGCGGCTGGGGCTGCGAGAGCGGCGTTGCGTCGCTCAAAATCTTGGGGAGAGAGCATGCATGGTCGCTGTGGGCATCGGCGTCCCTATCTCGCGCATACTGCCGCATAGCGTCGTTGTTGCGGCGGAGCAGCATTAACTGCATTGGCTCTGCGTGCCTGTGGTGTTGCGCCGCTCGAGGGAGTGGCATAGGTTGTGGAAGACTTAGATAACGGGTTGATCTTGTCAGCGCCATGACTCAGTTCGCGCGTCCACGGCCTGGTCCACGAAGACGACGCCAATGGTTCGGAATTAGGGCTGTATAATAGATCGATCACTCTTCTCGAGGCACATGAACTCCTCGTGGTCGCTGCTAGCACACAGGTTGGGACTTTATACAATTGCGAAAAGGGCCTCGCGGGCACAACCTTATGCGTGAATATGAGATGACCCTGCGACTTCGAAAATTCGTCTAGACTGCGCGAAATGCGATCAAAGCATTAAAGGTGTACCTATAATGGTTGATAGCAATAACGTCCGAGCTGTCAAGGGTCCTGACAGTATGTATGTAGCATGGCTTACGGCTGGCACTGCTTCGCCCCCACCTCTTTGCCGCTACCACCATCTACGCCCACCCTTAGTGTTCCGCATCCTCTCGACAGACTACAATGAACATCCTCAACAACATTCTACCCGTGCTTAGGATTGCTCAAGCAGCTGCCGCAGCCAATCCTGCTCCAGGACTCGAGGGTGCAATCACCGGTGTTATCGCACTAGCCGAAATGGTTTCGGTGCGTGAATAGATGTCAATGAGAACATCAATATTGTCTAAAGACACTCTTGATAGACGATGAAAGGAATTGAGGCTGATCTACCGGATCTGATCAAAAGGCTCAAGCCATTGATGGAAATTGATACAGTCAAATGTAGCGACAGTTTGAAAGAACGCTTGCACACATTGAAAGAGTGTGTGATATGCAGTAGCTTCCAGCCTTCAATTGATGCACCTCTCTCTATTCTGTAGGAATCTCGAGCCAAAGACTACCAGACTCACATTGCTTGGAAAGAAATCAAAAGTCAAGCAATTTTTGAAGAGAAAGCAGTACGAGAAGGAGATCCAGGATATTGGGGCTTTCATTGCATCTTGCCTTCAAGATTTCACAGTAAGGTTTCCTTCCTTTTGTGAATTTTATGTCTGTCTAATTTGTTCTGTTCCAGTTCCATAATAGCATTTCTATCAAAATTTTGATGGATCAAATGTCCACAAAAGGTCTGGAAAATTGTCATTTCCTTGTAAACTTGCAGCAGAACATCTTTGCAGTTGATCGTGTGGATACATCTGTCCGAAAAATGGAACCACAACGTATGGATTGTCATTCCTCCGGGCTAATGTCATGACGTGATTATTTATTTCCCCAGGAGACCAACGAGGCCCTGGAGGAGGGGATGCAGGACAGAGCCAGACTCTGACAGTTAATAACTATATCTCTGGTGCGAGAAATTATTTGGGCACAAACATGAGTATTCATTTTTCCCAGGAGGTACTGGTGGCCCTGGTGGATGGGGTGTTGTACAGGGCACCGGCGGTGATGGGGGTTCTGGCAAGGGTCCCACTCTGAATTATGCCATCAGCAAAGTTGAAAACTTCACCACCAGTAAGAGATCCTGCTTCTTCTTTGTGATCTGTTCATAACAAAACATTAATCACTTTATATCTGTTTAGTCAACAGTGACCATGTTCGACAAACCCTAGCAAAGATCAAATATGTTTCAGCACGCTACAATGCTCCAAACACCCCAGACAAATGCATGGAGGTTACTCGGGTTGGCATTATCCAGGAAGTCCTAGCACGCTTGACAGCACCACCCAATCCATCTCAGCGCATAGTCATGCTTAGTGGCTCTGCAGGCACTGGGAAATCAACAATTGCCAAGACTGTTGCATCTATTCTTGCAGAGAAACACATCTTAGCTGCTTCCTTTTTCTTCTCCCGGAACTATGCAGAGCGTAGGGAAATCAAGGGTCTCCCTCTCACCCTTGCCTATCAATTGGCAGACTATGATGCAGACTTCAAGAATATTCTTGTCAAATTCTTGGATGAAGACCGTAATGGGATTCTCGATGCAGACCCACAACTGCAGTTTCAGAAACTAGTTGTAGGCTTGTTTGCTCAAATTCCAACCAGTGAGAAGCTCTGGGTTATCTGTCTGGATGCACTGGATGAATGTGGACAAGATAGGGGCCAGATGTTTCTCCGGTGGCTTTCTGACAGTGTCAAAGAGATACCAGGCCATGTTTGTTTTCTTCTGACAGGCCGGCCAGATGTGCCATCATATCTCAAGCATGATGTACTCTGCTCCTTAATGCATGGAATCATCCTTGACCATGTTGATAAAGAAACTGTTGGACGTGATATCCAAAGATATGTTAAGCAGTCATTGGATGGCAGTTCTTGGACACCACGATATACTTGGACCCCTCAGATGCATGACATAGATAAGATCACCAGACTTGCAGATGGGCTCTTTGTGTTTGCTGCTACAGCTGTTCGCTATATCTGTGCAGGATCTGTAAAGGTCAATCCACAGAAATCATTGAATTACATCCTTCAAGGTGTAGGACTTGTGGATTTGTATGAACTATACTTTCATATTGTCAATGAGACTATTCCAATGCCCTCAGAGACAGATCCTCGTGATCAAGAACTATACATCCTTTCTAGGAATATCCTCAGCACAATTTTGGAGCTGTTGCAACCAATGGACCCTAAGGGTTTAGCAGCATTGCTTAACTCAGATGAGGATTCTGTCAGACAGGCACTTACTCCTCTGAGCGCAGTTATTCAGGCACCGGAGACTGGAGCAGTGCAGATCTTACATCTGTCATTCAGAGAATTTATGACATCCCAAAATTCCAAGCTATATAAGGACCGTGTAGACCTCTTGTGTGGGACAGAGGAACAGAAGCAGGGACTTGCATCCAAGGTGCTTCAGACAATGCAGACTGAACTCAAGTTCAACATCTGTGACCTGCCCACATCACACCTGAAGAATGCTGAAATGCCAGATCTTGCAGAGAAACTGAACACTTGCATACCAATGTATATAAGATACTGTTGCTGTTTCTGGGCAGACCATCTAGCAGCAGTACCAATCAATGCAGAAAATTCAGGAATAGCTAAAAGGTTTTTTGAAACCAAATGCCTTTTCTGGCTTGAAGTCTTGAGCTTACTTGGAATGTTATCCACTGCATCACCAGTTCTATCAAAACTCATAGCATGGAGTAATGTATGAAGAGTATTTTGATCAAAGCTATTAAGGGACTAATTGTTAATTAGGATCCAATGATACAACAGTTTGCTGCAGATGTAAAACAATTTATCAGGTTCTTCTGGACTCCAATCACTCAAAGTACCCCACATCTTTATGTGACAGCCTTGGCCTTTGCACCAGTGCAATCAGAAGTTAGTCAAAGACTCCGATCTCAGTTTCCAGGACTTCTATCAATTTTGAGAGGACAGATAGAGAAATGGCCAGTAACACTTGGAGTACTTGAAGGTCACACTGATTTGATCACATCAGTAGCCTTCTCCCCAGATGGGAAGCACATTGTCTCTGGCTCCCATGACAGGACTGTGCGCTTGTGGGATGCAGAGAGTGGAGCACCCCTGGGCAAGCCATTAGAAGGCCACACTGATTCAGTCACATCAGTAGCCTTCTCCCCAGATGGGAAGCACATTGTCTCTGGCTCTGGTGACAGGACTGTGCGTTTGTGGGATGCAGAGAGTGGAGCACCCCTGGGCAAGCCATTAGAAGGCCACACTGATTGGGTCACATCAGTAGCCTTCTCCCCAGATGGGAAGCACATTGTCTCTGGCTCCCATGACAGCACTGTGCGCTTGTGGGATGCAGAGAGTGGAGCACCCCTAGGCAAGCCATTAGAAGGCCACACTGATTCGGTCACATCAGTAGCCTTCTCCCCAGATGGGAAGCACATTGTCTCTGGCTCTGATGACGACAGCACTGTGCACTTGTGGGATGCAGAGAGTGGAGCACCCCTGGGCAAGCCATTAGAAGGCCACACTAATTCGGCCACATCAGTAGCCTTCTCCCCAGATGGGAAGCACATTGTCTCTGGCTCCAGTGACAGGACTGTGCGCTTGTGGGATGCAGAGAGTGGAGCACCCCTGGGCAAGCCATTAGAAGGCCACACTGATTGGGTCACATCAGTAGCCTTCTCCCCAGATGGGAAGCACATTGTCTCTGGCTCCCATGACAGCACTGTGCGCTTGTGGGATGCAGAGAGTGGAGCACCCCTGGGCAAGCCATTAGAAGGCCACACTGATTGGGTCACATCAGTAGCCTTCTCCCCAGATGGGAAGCACATTGTCTCTGGCTCCCATGACAGCACTGTGCGCTTGTGGGATGCAGAGAGTGGAGCACCCCTGGGCAAGCCATTAGAAGGCCACACTGATTGGGTCACATCAGTAGCCTTCTCCCCAGATGGGAAGCACATTGTCTCTGGCTCCCATGACAGCACTGTGTGCTTGTGGGATGCAGAGAGTGGAGCACCCCTGGGCAAGCCATTAGAAGGCCACACTGATTCGGTCACATCAGTAGCCTTCTCCCCAGATGGGAAGCACATTGTCTCTGGCTCCAGTGACAGGACTGTGTGCTTGTGGGATGCAGAGAGTGGAGCACCCCTAGGCAAGCCATTAGAAGGCCACACTGATTGGGTCACATCAGTAGCCTTCTCCCCAGATGGGAAGCACATTGTCTCTGGCTCCGGTGACCGGACTGTGCGCTTGTGGGATACAGAGAGTGGAGCACCCCTGGGCAAGCCATTAGAAGGCCACACTTATCCAGTCACATCAGTAGCCTTCTCCCCAGATGGGAAGCACATTGTCTCTGGCTCCGGTGACAGGACTGTGCGCTTGTGGGATGCAGAGAGTGGAGCACCCCTGGGCAAGCCATTAGAAGGCCACACTGATTGGGTCACATCAGTAGCCTTCTCCCCAGATGGGAAGCACATTGTCTCTGGCTCCCATGACAGCACTGTGCGCTTGTGGGATGCAGAGAGTGGAGCACCCCTAGGCAAGCCATTAGAAGGCCACACTGATTTGGTCACATCAGTAGCCTTCTCCCCAGATGGGAAGCACATTGTCTCTGGCTCCCATGACAGCACTGTGCGCTTGTGGGATGCAGAGAGTGGAGCACCCCTGGGCAAGCCATTAGAAGGCCACACTGATTCGGTCACATCAGTGGCCTTCTCCCCAGATGGGAAGCACATTGTCTCTGGCTCCAGTGACAGGACTGTGTGCTTGTGGGATGCAGAGAGTGGAGCACCCCTAGGCAAGCCATTAGAAGGCCACACTGATTGGGTCACATCAGTAGCCTTCTCCCCAGATGGGAAGCACATTGTCTCTGGCTCCGGTGACCGGACTGTGCGCTTGTGGGATACAGAGAGTGGAGCACCCCTGGGCAAGCCATTAGAAGGCCACACTGATTGGGTCAGATCAGTAGCCTTCTCCCCAGATGGGAAGCATATTGTTCCTGGCTCCTGGGACAGCAATATGTGCTCACAGGCTTTCCTTCAGGTTGCCCACTCCAATACACCATCCTCTCACTCACACTTGCCCATCTCCTGTTGCAGCAATTCTATCAAAGTAAGCTCTAATTTCCTCTGTAGGTTCCCAGTGTTTACTCTCTTCTATTTCAGCCTGCAATCACTTATATTTCTCCTTTTTGGACTATTCAGGAAGGCTGGGTTTTGTCTAGCACTGGTGAATTGACTTTCTGGCTGCCTCATGAACACAGAATTGGATTCTGGATGCCTCTCAACAAACTCATAATTGGAAGACAGCAAACCTTGCTGTCATATAATAACTTTGCTTATGGTACCGAGTGGGCAAAGTGTTATCTATCATTACTGGCAGAGCACTGTTAATAGGATTGTATGATAGTATTTACCTCAGTTTAAGTTTCTATAGTTCAATGATCTTTTCTTTAACACACCTCTGGTGACATGGTAGTACAGTTTTAGAGCACTCTGTGACCTAGAGACATTCCTTCTCACAAAGAAGATGCCTCATCTGCAGGTAAGACAACAGATTGGGTAGTGGGCAATAGTCTTGTGAAAATGATGGAATAAAGCATTAGAGTACAACAATGAAACTATACTACTTACACTGGTTGGCAGATTCAAATTTTCAGCACAATTTACAGTGAAAAATGTGATTTGTTTTTCAGACATTTTTCACTGAAAAAAATGATGAAATTTTGAAAGTTTTTTTCACCCCTTTTCAACTTTCTTTTGAGTTTTTCACCTCAAACTGGAAAATTGGTGAAAATGTTTTGGGTTTTCCATCTAGTTTCCAGCTGAAAATTGATGGAAAACAAACAACATTTTTCACTAAGAATTCAGTGGAAAAATTTGAATTTTCCAACCAGTGTTAAATACTGTAAAGTGAACCATGTGAAACTATCATGAAACATATGTACTGCATACAGAGTCCATGTGGTTTACAAATGTTTACCATGTGTTCTACTAGAATGTTCTGTCCATGCATTATATGTTGAAATGGCATAACATAAATGCGTGGCATCTAGTGCTATTTTTGTGATTCCTATGACCAGTATCTATACAACGGGAAGCAGCTAGCACTTCTGTTGTTACTAGCCAGCTAGTACAGACCACTTGTTAGGTGATATAAAGGAGAGTCAGAGGGAGCCCTAACTGCTGACTGTAGCATTAGGCTGTGCTAGTGTGAAGGCGATACTATCTAATCTCTAGATAAGGGCTGAGGGTGATGACAGCAGAGAGATCTGGCTAGCACCGGATAGGACCCTAAAGAGGCAATACCATGGACATGAGAGACACACAAAATGACAGCTAGGGCCTTACAAGGGCAGCTAGCTCAAGTGGAATAGCGAGAAGGCAATCCAACTGGTTAGCTGGGTGTCATGAACCGTCTTTTCATTTTACTTCCAGAACCCGAACAACCCGATCATTGATCTGATCAACTACCTGATCAATCGAACCAGGATACCGTTTTAGGATCCCAAACGGTTTCGATTGGTCTCCCGACCTTCGGGTTCCCGATTGCCCCCTCTATGTTCATATACCCCTTCATTTACTTTGCATTAAATCTTGTCCGTTGCTGTTGGACATTGTACCTTAATTTACAAACCCCTAGGGACTTTAGTATATAAGCTGTAGTTATTCTCCTGTACTTTACACTATTCTAGTCTAAACTCCAGGCTTATTCGTTGGAACTCTTCATGCTTCAGTCGCCCTCGTCATTTCAGAACCCGGAATCTGCTCTGTGCTGACACTGGGGCAAAATCATCAGCCATCTGGTGGCTCCAATGGCTGCAGGGCAAACCCTCTATTGTAATCTTTCTTTTCTCATATCTGTTTCAATGATAAATAATTTATCAGGAAGGTCCCATAGCATGTTTTCAACTGTGAATTTGCCGTTTGACTGTGGTTTTTGGATTTGCCCACAAATCTCTCGGAGTCCTGCAAACACTTGAAAATTCCAAAATGGGAATATGTCAGCAACGGCCTCTGGATCGGCTAAACAGCGAATAACCTGGCGAGAACCCCAACCAGGATAAACCTGATAGATGCTAATAGCTCGTGTGTTCCCCGAGCAGTAGGACCAACCATATGGTGTCCTCTCTAGGAGGCCGTATGTCGTAGGTCGGGATGCAAGGCGGAACCTGGAACAGGTTGAAGAGGGTGTGATATCCACTCAGGTATAAAACCCAGGGCGTGGATGCAACCCGTAATATGATGTAGAGGAAGCGGGGCAGGGTAGAGACAATGCCTATGCCAAGCCAAGATAGAAGCCTGAGATTAGACAAGGTAGAATCTACTGTACATAGAGATTCTACCGAGCTTATATAGGCTTCTAATAAATTAAAGCGATCACGGTCAATCGCGGTCAGTTCCTTTACCGCAGCATTAAGGAGTGTTAATCCTGATACTCCTGGACTCCCCTGTGTCTGTTCCTGTGGTGTCGGAGGACTCAGGAGACCCGATGTTCGGGTTTCCTAGTCCTTAATGTCATTGTCTCCAGTGGTTCAAACCCCGATCGGTTTGCAACCAGTTGTGTACTTTGTGTACACTTCTGCGTCAGCCAAAATGCATCCGGGGACTAGGATCTGTCGGTACGGGTTCCTAGTCCCTGACGTCTTCTGTATCCTGTGGCGCAGACTACACCGAGTCTGTGGCTTTAGAATCCGTGGCCGGGTCTCAACCATGAGAGGGTCACATGGTGGCATCATGAGAGTCCCGTACTGCTAAGACATGTCTGTATCCGTACAGACGCGTTGCGCAAAAAAGTAGAACCCGGGTGATTCATGACAGAACAGCCCAAAGCCTCTGCATCAGTTGTAGGGCCTGAGGCTGCTGCTGACTGACAAAGAGAAACTCATTGAATCAGGTTGATTTATAGGGCTCATGGCAGTGTAAATTGCGACCAAACAGCTAGTACTGCAACACATCAATATGTAGGGCTTTTGACCCAAACCGTAATGGATGATTGTATGGCAACTGTAATACAGTGTGGCAGGGCTGAAGAGCTGAGATGTGGATTTTAGTATATTTTACCTTTCATTCTTATTCTCTGAGACATTCAGATTAGTTTACGAGATTTGTTTTGTTTGTCGAAACAGATAGATACATACCACATGGCCTCTACTCTCATCTGGTGTGCCTCTCATGTGGTCCTGAGCAGTTCAGCAGCCAATTTGGTGGTTCTCGTGCTTTCACTCATGCTCTATTACTTGTCCCATCTCGTAATCCATCGTCCTTTGACAGCAGCTGCCACTCATTCACACATACTCTGTTTTTCCTCACTTTTGTGCTATAGCGGTACTCTCACACACTCTTGTTTTGTGCTCCTATCCATACCCTAATTCCCATTGTCCTCTTATTGCATATCCTCTACCCCTACTCTATCTTTCTCCTATTTTTAGCCCTATTTCTCAGTCTTCATGGCAGCCAAATAACCCTGCCACAACAGTACCTGTACTGTCCTATTGCCACATCAGGACTGTCAAAATATGGCTGTATACAGGATCAAAGCTGTCTGTACGGTTCATCCCAAATGGTCAGGAAATAAAACCAAATCCGGAGTTGCCAGGCACATGCAGTTGATCAATTACACTGCCAAATGGTCAGCAATCATTTGGCATGCTGTAATGCCACCAGATTCTTGCTTCATTGAAGTTGTATTAAACACCAGGTTTCTGCTTAATACAATACCCAATACCAAGAATGGTTTGGGCACTTGTCCTGAGTAAATTATCAGCTCCACACCATTCAACTGGTGTCTATCCTCATATTAATAATGCACAGATGGTGTCTGGATGTAGTGTCATGCTGTTTCAAGCTCTCTGACTTGTCAGTGGGCAGAACAAAATGTTCAGCCCCACTGTCTCCTGTATACTGCTGTATTTTAACCATACCACACTGCTGGGACCTTGGAATCTGGGTATATGATACGGCTGTGCACAATTACAGCTGTCCCTGTATACGGTATAGTCTGCAGCCCTATTAACACATTGTTCATTTTGATCTGTGTCACATCAGTCAGCTGATGTGTGACAATTTATCTACCATGTCACAAAGTTATCTGCCATGGCTCAATTTCTTTATTCTCGAGGTATACCATTGAAAACAAATACAGAGCCATATGGCAGATAAATGCCCAGCTGATTGATCAGTAAACTGTAAGGTTCCAGCTTACTCAGATCACCACAATTGCTCTTCTGTCCCTGTCTACTTACACCATAGTTCTGTAGCTTGTGCCATAGTCCCATAGCTTATGCCATAGTCCCGTAGTCCATTCCGTAGTCCAGTTCTGACTCACACCATAGCTATTTGAACACATAGAAATAGGCTACTGTACAATACTTCCTCTTGAACAAGGAGTACTTACTCCTCTGAGCGCAGTTATCTATGCACCAGAGACTGGAGGAGTGCAGATCTTACATCTGTCATTCAGAGAGTTTATGACATCCCCAAAATCCAAGCTATATAAGGACCGTGTAGACCTCTTGTGTGGAAGAGAAGAACAGAAGCAGGAACTTGCATCCAAGGTGCTTCAGACAATGCAGACTGAACTCAGGTTCAATATCTGTGACCTGCCCACATCACACCTAAAGAATGCTGAAATGCCAGATCTTGTGGAGAAACTGAACACCTGTATACCGATGTATCTCAGATATTGCTGCTGTTTCTGGGCAGACCATCTAGCAGCAGTACCAATCAATGCAGAAAATTCAGGAATAGCTAGAAGGTTTTTTGAAACCAAATGCCTTTTCTGGCTTGAAGTCTTGAGCTTACTTGGAATGGTATCCACTGCATCACCAACTCTATCAAAACTCATAGAATGGAGTAATGTACGAAGAGTATTTTGATCAAAGCTATTAAAGGACTAATTGTTCATTAGGATCCAATGATACAACATTTTGCTGCAGATGTAAAACAATTTATCAGATTCTTTTGGGATCCAATTACTCAAAGTACACCACATCTCTATGTAACAGCCTTGGCCTTTGCACCGGTGCAATCAGAAGTTAGCCAAAGACTCCGATCTCAGTTTCCAGGGCTTCTATCAATTTTGAGAGGACAGATGGAGAAATGGCCAGCAACACTTGGAGTACTTGAAGGTCACACTTCTTTTGTAACATCAGTAGCCTTCTCCTCAGATGGGAAGCACATTGTCTCTGGCTCCATTGACAGGACTGTGCGCTTGTGGGATGCAGAGAGTGGAGCACCCCTGGACAAGCCATTAGAAGGCCACACTGATTCAGTCACATCAGTAGCCTTCTCCCCAGATGGGAAGTACATTGTCTCTGGCTCCTATGACAGCACCGTGCGCTTGTGGGATGCAGAGAGTAGAGCACCCCTGGGCAAGCCATTCAAAGGCCATACTTCTTCAGTCATCTCAGTGGCCTTCTCCCCAGATGGGAAGCACATTGTCTCTGGCTCCTATGACAGGACTGTGTGCTTGTGGGATACAGAGAGTGGAACACCCCTAGGCAAGCCATTAGGCCACACTGATTCGGTCAGATCAGTAGCCTTCTCCCCAGATGGGAAGCACATTGTCTCTGGCTCCTATGATCACCTGATAATACCATGATACCAAGCTAATTAGCCTGTCCAGACCCCTCCTGTGCCCAAGCTAATTAGCTTGGAACAGGGCACCTTGCATACCATGGATATACCGGGCCTACCTTGGTACAATTTAGGCTGGAAAACCAAGATTCTATCACATAAACCATGTCCTACCATAGATACCACAAAGTGTACCAAAGTAAACTAATGTAGCCAGTAACAAAGACAATGAATTTAAATTTGAATGGTGATTACCATAAATACCATGGTATGTCAGTGACTTGGGGCCTGAAACAGCACTTACCAGGCATACCATGTTATATGATAAAGTCACTGAGGTGACAGCACAATACCATGAATACCATGGTATGTCAGTGACTTGGAGGCTTCAAATACTAATTACCACGAATACCATGTTATGTGATAAACTCACTGAAGTGACAGTACAATACCATGGATACCATGGTATATCAGTGACTTGGAGGCTTCAAATATTAATTACCACGAATACCACGTTATGTGATAAACTCACTGAAGTGACAGTACAATACCATGGATACCATGGTATATCAGTGACCTGGAGGCTTCAAATATCAATTACCATGAATACCACGTTATGTGATAAGGTCACCAAGATGATATACATCAACTTTGCCATCATTTATCGCCGGCTCTAAGAATTTATTTTGCATTTTGTGCAATAACCAGGGGTCTCTTGCAAAACTGTAAATACAGCCAAATAGCCCCTGGCCGGCTCTACAACTTTGATCTTGAGTCTATTTTTAGCCAACTTCATCATTTATTGCCGGCTCCGGGAATTTATTTTGCATTTTGCGCAATAACCAGGGGGTCTTTTGCAAAACCATAAGTACAGCCAAATAGATCTCGACAAGCTCTACAACTTTGATTTTGAGGCTGTTTTTAGCCAACTGCCTTTTTTGATCACTACGCTTTTGGCCCAAAAAGGAAATTCCAGTGTTTTCTGCCTCCCTAGCTCAATTCTTGACCATTTTGGATGATCTAACCACATACACCTCTAGATTTGTGGTCTTTAAAGCCACCTGGGACACAGTATAGCCTATTAGAGAATAATAATAGGGTGAAAATAGCGAAAATTGTTAAATCACATTCTGATCAAGATATCTTGGGTATATACCCTTGTAAATGACTTATGGATGTACCACATTGTTTCTTTGGGCTGCAAAGACATTCCTCAGATAGGTGATCAGATGCTAATAATTAAAAACATCGCATTTTGGCTGTACAAAGAAAATCTATTTTGGCCTTATTATGCACTCCTCTATCATGTGAGGCCTTCCAAAACACACCATTTGGATGTTTCTCATGTATATGGAATAGAAAAGTAAGTAATGCACACCTGGAACAAGGAACACTCCATCGTACAGGGTGATCTTCTTGTGAGTGTTTGTCCACCATGTTCTGGATGCCACAGGGTCATAAACAATGTTCTGAAGTTTCTTTCCAGTCTAACTGAGCTACATAAACAGTTCTGAATCAGAAAGAGTGCCCATACAGTGAGAGGAACTCCAAGAGTGTCTATTCTCACTTTTTGCTTATTTCATGAATAGGGCGCTATGGAGACCAGATAGGGCAAAATAAACACCACAGATGAAATCAGACAGTCAAAATACACCAGATTATGCTTTATTTGAAGCATTTTGGTCAAGTTGTAGCCAGATGGTGTTTTGAGCTATGGTGAGCATATGGTCTGAAAACTTGCTCTTGAACCCGTATGCTCGGAAGCAGCATCCAACCAAAACCTAACCAAATCACTTGAGGTAAAGCATAATCTGGTGTATAGGAGGGGTCTGGACAGGCTAATAAGCTTGGTATCATGGTATTATCAGGTGCCTATGATAGGACTGTGCGATTGTGGGATGCAGAGAGTGGAGCACCCCTGGGCAAGCCGTTAGAAGGCCACACTGATAGTTGCATATTTTCCACCTCTGCCCCTTTACCCAAACGGGAATTTGATTTGCGGCATCTTTCGGCAAAGTGTTTTTTGCCGTGATGTGCCGCGCAAGCTGCCGCCACGGCGCCGTTTGGACAGCGGATTCAGACTAAGTCCATGAAATGGAGAAAAAAGACTTGAATTATATTTCTAGGGATATACAATGCCACCTATATTGAGGCAGAAGATAGGCTACAAAAGTGAGTGGTAATGTATTGACTAGAAGGGTTAGGCTGAGATTTGGGTGGCAGCGCAGGCGCCGTACGACGCGGTTAGGTTGGGTGGAGATGCGGATCAGGCTGCGCCTACTGCATTGACGCCGTAAACAGCTGCTTCGCCGAGAAAACAATGACGCGGACCTGTTCTTGTCGTTCAGCACCGCAAGCGTCAGCACCGGCTGCAGCGACGCCAGCCCCCGACCCACGCCCTTGGCCGCGATCATGAACACGTGCCGCATGTCGTTCAGCGCACCCACGGGCGTCATTGCAAGCTGTGCATACAGCGCTTGCTCTGCGGCGTGGGAGTGCTGCCGCAGACTCGCCAGCAGCTCGACTGACTCGCCCGTCGGCGCCACTGTCGACACTGTCGGCGTGTTCGTGGGATCCAATGACGCGCACGAACAGGGGCGGGGACGGGAAGAGCTCCTGCGCCGTGCGCTGGATCTGCGGCGTTGTGGGCGCGCTAGGCGGGAGGCCCGTGACGAGGTGGGGGTGGCGCTGGGGCGTTGTCAGCGTTATCGCATCGCTCTCGTCGTCCTTCGGTGGGTGTCGCATGTGGAGGTAGGGGAAGAGAACCAGGATGCCAAACAACCAAACATTGTTTGGGCTTCGGCTTGACCTCGTTGCCGAGATTTGACGTGCCATCAGCAGAGAGCATTAGGAGGCGGTGCTCATCCCAAAAAGGAAGTGGAGCGGAGGCGGAAAGTATCGAGTGCACACTGATTCAGTCACATCAGTAGCCTTCTCCCCAGATGGGAAGCACACTGTCTCTGGCTCCGAAGACAGGACTGTGCGCTCGTGGGATGCAGAGAGTGGAGCACCCCTGGGCAAGCCTTTAGAAGGCCACACTGATTTGGTCACATCAGTAGCCTTCTCCCCAGATGGGAAGCACATTGTTTCTGGCTCCTGTGACAGGACTGTGCACTTGTGGGATGTAGAGAGTGGAACACCCCTGGGCAAGCCATTACAAGGCCACACTGATTCGGTCACATCAGTAGCCTTCTCCCCAAATGGGAAGCACATTGTCTCTGGCTCTGATGACAGGACTGTGCACTTGCAGGATACAGAGAGTGGAGCACCCCTGGGCAAGCCATTAGAAGGCCACACTTCTTTGGTCACATCAGTAGCCTTCTCCCCAGATGGGAAGCACATTGTTTCTGGCTCCAATGACAGGACTGTGCATTTATGGGATGCAGAGAGTGGAGCACCCCTGGGCAAGCCATTAGAAGGCCACACTGATTCGGTCAGATCAGTAGCCTTCTCCCCAGATGGGAAGCACATTGTCTCTGGCTCCATTGACAGGACTGTGCACTTGTGGGATGCAGAGAGTGGAGCACCCCTGGGCAAGCCATTAGAAGGTCACACTGATTCGGTCACATCAGTAGCCTTCTCCCCAGATGGGAAGCACATTGTCTCTGGCTCCTATGACAGCACTGTGCGTTTGTGGGATGCAGAGAGTGGAGCACCCCTGGGCAAGCCATTCAAAGGCCACACTTATTCAGTCATCTCAGTGGCCTTCTCCCCAGATGGGAAGCACATTGTCTCTGGCTCCTATGACAGCACTGTGCGCTTGTGGGATGCAGAGAGTGGAGCACCCTTGGGCAAGCCATTCAAAGGCCACACTTCTTCAGTCATCTCAGTGGCCTTCTCCCCAGATGGGAAGCACATTGTCTCTGGCTCCTATGACAGCACTGTGCGCTTGTGGGATGCAGAGAGTGGAACACCCCTGGGCAAGCCATTACAAGGCCACACTGCTTCAGTTACATCAGTAGCCTTCTCCCCAGATAGTAAGTACATTGTCTCTGGTTCCTATGACAGTACTGTGCACTTGTGGGATGCAGAGAGTGGAGCACCCCTGGGCAAGCCTTTAGAAGGTCACACTGATTTGGTCACATCAGTGGCCTTCTCCCCAGATGGGAAGCACATTGTTTCTGGCTCCGATGATGGGACTGTGCACTTGTGGGATGCAGAGAGTGGAACACCCCTGGGCAAGCCATTGGAAGGCCACACTGCTTCAGTCAGATCAGTAGCCTTCTCCCCAGATGGGAAGCACATTGTTTCTGGCTCCCATGACAGCACTGTGCGCTTGTGGGATGCAGAGAATGGAGCACCCCTGGGCAAGCCATTAGAAGGCCACACTGATTTGCTCACATCAGTAGCCTTCTCCCTAGATGGGAAGCATATTGTTCGTAGCTCCCAGGACAGCAATATGTGCTCACAGGCTGTCCTTCAGGTTCTCCACTCCAACACACCATCCTCTTACTCACGCTTGCCCATCCTCTATTGCAACAATTCTATTAAAGTAAGCTCTAATTTTCTCTGCAGGTTCCCAGTGTTCACTTTCTTCTATTTCAGCCTGCAATCACTTATGTTTCTCCTTTTTGGACTATTCAGGAAGGCTGGGTTTTGACTAACACCGGTGAATTGCTCTTCTGGCTGCCTCATGAACACAGAATTGGATTCTGGATGCCTCAGAACAAACTCATAATTGGCAGACAGCAAACTTTGGTATCATATAATAAATTTGCTTATGGTACTCAGTGGGCAAAGTGCTATCTATCATTGACAGAGCACCTCTAATAGGACTGTATGATAGTATTTACCTTCTTTAGCTTAACTTTCTATAGTTCAGTGAGTGTCAATTGAATAATCTTTTCTTTAACACACCTCTGGTGATATGGTAGTACAGTTTTAGAGTGCTCTGTGACCCAGGGATATTCCTTAACCCAAACAAGATATGTCTTCACTTTGCTCTGGTTCCAGTGCTTTCAGGTAATGTCAGTTCTTTTGGGCTTACACTGTTTAATTCATGTGCAATGCATGTATTTGAGGCCACTATTGTATGTGGAATGCATGCACATATGATCTACAAAGTGACATGCACAGAAACAGTACATAGACACAAATGGAAAATACTGTGATTTGTTCAAATTGTGGACACATATGCTTGTGTAAAGCAGCAGACAGCATGGCATCAAACTCATGACAGCATGATTGATGAGGGTTTGTAGCCATTGTCATGTTAAAAGAGAAAGTGGACAGAGGTGCCATGGTCAAACACCAAGGCAAAACTGTGGGAAATATCTGCTGGGATGCATCTTCCCTGCAGGCAGGAATATTGAAGCTCATCATACAGGTAAAAACTCACTCACCAATGTGTGTAGATGTCCGGAACACGGCCATAAGTAACAACATAGAACCAGTCCTTTTCAGAGCCCTGCTTCATTTCAAACCCTTTGCAAGGTTAGAACCACCCACGATTGCGAATTGTGAGCCCATTGAATGCATTACTGAGGGTTGTGTCCACTATCTGCACATGTCATGTGGGGTGGTGGTGGTGAGAGCAAGACCATAGCACTGCCCGAAATGGTAATTCTGGTGCCCCTATCTCTTCCACTCCAGTTTTGAAAGCAAATCTTGAGTCAATCATGTTTCTGGGATCTCTCAATTGGTATAACTTATGCATTGAATCTACTCACAGCTTTAGAGGAGGTATGGGATGCACCTGAATTTCCTTCTGCATGAAATCTCCAACACAATACAGGTGCACTATATCTTCTGGCTTCTAATCATACCAACTCCTGCATAGTTTAATGTCAGCACAGAGCAGATTCCGGGTTCTGAGGTGACGAGGGCGACTGAAGCACGAAGAGTTCCAATGAATAAGCCTGGAGTTTAGACTAGAATAGTGTAAAGTACAGGAGAATAACTACGGTTTATATACTAAAGTCCCTAGGGGTTTGTAAATTAAGGTACAGTGTCCAATGACAACGGACAAGATTAATGCGAAGTAAATGAAGGGGTATAGGAACGTAGAGGGGTGATCGGGAACCCGAAGGTCGGGAAACCGATCATAACCGTTTGGAATCCTAAAACGGTATCCAAGTTCGATTGATCAGATAGTCGATCTGATCAATGATCGGGTTGTTCGGGTTCTGGAAGTAAAATGAAAAGACGGTTCATGACATTACCCCTCCTCTAGGTGAAACCCGCCTCGGGTTTCACGATCGACGCCGCTTCTTGTTCCACAGGTCCTGGCCTGTGATGACCCACTTCCGTCCGTGTGCGGTCTCTCTCAGAGCCGCCGGGTACTTCTCGTAGAAGTCTTCAAGACATTCGGTAGAATCCCCCAAGTGTTCCAAGGGCTCCCAGGTATTATCCTTGGGCCCATAACCCTCCCATCGAATCAGGTATTGCAAGTGTTTCCGTTTTTTGTTGAGGCGTATTTTCAGCACCTCGGCAATCTCATAGAGATCAACCCCGTCCACCACATCAGGCAGAGGGGGATCGTCATGATGCTGATGAGCCGCCACCGGTGGAACCCAGGGTCGAAGGAACACGGTGTTGAAGACTGGATGAACCTTCCAGGAGTTGGGAAGTTTAAGCTCATAGGAGATGGCTCCCACTTTACGGACGACCGTGAAAGGACCATAGCGCCGAGCTTCGAACTTCTTTGTCGGGCGATGTGTGACCAAATTTGCTCCAGAGAGGTACACCTCATCGCCGGGTTTGTAGTCGGGGTCTGCCTGTCGTTTGGCATCGTAGAACCTTTTCATCGTCTCCTGCGCTGCGCGCATGGCGGCTCTCGCTTCCTCTCGGACCTTCGACATCCGGGTTGCAAATTTCGTCGCGTCCTCGGTCAGTACTTCAAGACGTGGTTCCGTCCCCTTTCGCGGGTGGAGCCCCATGGTCACGAAGAAGGGACTGAAACCCGTAGTCTTGCTAACTTGGTCGTTGTGGTTGAATTCTGCCAGAGTCAACCAATCCGCCCAGTCATCCTGCAGGAAGTTGGTGAAAACCCGAAGGTATTGCTCGATGTTCTGGTTGACTCGTTCGGTTTGTCCATCGGTTTGCGGGTGGTAGGCCGTCGAAGCATTCGACTTTATGCCAAGGAGCTTCAACAGGTCCCGCATGAAGTGCCCCACGAACTGCGTCCCCCGGTCGCTAATCACCACCTCGGGCAACCCGAAGTCTTTCCACACATGGTCGCGGTAAATGCGCGCCATCCCCTCTCCTCCCAGGTGCTCGGTGCAAGGCACCACCCGGATTCCTTTCCCTAGTCGATCCACGATCACCGCGATAGAGTCGTACCCATTACTGACAGGTAGTTTGGTGATTAGGTCCACTGAAACGTTCTGCCAAACCCTTTCCGGAACTGCGTTGGGGTGTAGTGGTCCTCGGAGCTTAGAGGGAAAGAGCTTCGTCCTCTGACACACGGGACAAGCCGAGACATATTGTTTAGCGTCCGATAGCAGAAAGGGCCAGTAGTAGTTCCGGGTTATTAATTCCGCCGTTCAGAATTGTCCCGGATGTCCGGAAATGTAGTCGTCGTGGTGTGCTCGTAGAATCCGGTGTCGTAGATCTCCAGTTGGGGGAACATATACGGTTCGATACCGGGTTACGAACCCGTCCTCGTGTTCTTCCCAGCCCTCGGCCTTTTCTTCTAGCGCTTTCTTCACCACGTCTTCCCAATCGGCTTTACCACCCTTGATGTCCTCCATGAACTGATCGCCCGCCGTGTCGTCCAAGACCGCCGGCATGGCTTTCAAAAATTCCTCCCCGTCCATCCTCCGGAAGTACTGTTCTGGCAACAGCACAAGATTCGAATTATCCTGCGCCCCCTTCTCATGACCGCTTCACCTCGAAAGCGCGTCGGTTTTCGCGTGTTGTTTCCCGGGTTTATGAATGAGCGCGAAGTCGTATTCACTGAGTTCCAAAGACCACCGAGCCTGTCGTCTATTGAGTTTCTTCGTTGTGGTGAAGTACTCCAGATTCTTGTGGTCGGTCCAGATCTCGAATTTCCGCTGACTGCCCTGTAGATAGTGTTGCCATTCGTAAAGGGCCCGCATGATCGCCAACATCTCCTTGTCGTGGATGTCGTAGTTCCGCTTGGTGTCGTTCAGTCCCTTGGACATGAACGCAATCGGAACCCACACCCCGTCTTGGCACTGCGTCAAGCAGGCCCCCGTGGCGTAATCCGAGGAATCTGCCTCCACCCGCCATTCCCCATCGTCCGTTGGAAAATGCAGCACGGGTTCCGAAGTTACGGCCAATATTAATTGGTCGAACGCGTTCTTTTCCAACTCTCCCCACCTCCACTTGTAATCTTTCCGGGTAAGACGAGTTAACGGCTTCGCGTAATCCCCAAATCCTTTGATGAAGCGTCGGTAGAAGTTGAGGAACCCGAGGAAGCTTTGTACGTCTTTGACACTCCTCGGGGTTGCCCATTGTCGAACGCCCTCGACTTTTATGGGGTCCATCCGAATTTTCCCATCGCCGACGATGATGCCCAGGTATTTGATCTCTCTCTGTTCAAACTCGCATTTCTCGGGTTTCAGGAACAACTCGTTTTCCTGAAGAATCCGCAAGACCTCCTTGACTGTGGAGCGGTGTTCTTCCAGATGTTCCGAATAGATGAGAATATCGTCCAGATAAACAATATTCCGCAATAAGATCCGTAAAGATGTCGTTCATCATGGATTGGAAGGTGGCAGGCGAATTTGTAAGGCCGAAGAACATAACCAACGGTTCCCACAACCCTCGGTTTGTGAAAAACGCGGCTTTCTCTTTGTCTCCTTCCTTGATCCGGATATTGTTGTATCCCCATCGAACGTCCAATTTAGTGAACCAGGTTGCCTTATGGAGCATGTGCATGATCTCCGAGATCAACGGAAGAGGGTACCGGTTCTTGATGGTAAGGGAGTTCAACTTCCGATAGTCCTGAACAGGCCGTAGTTTCCCATCCTTCTTCTTCACAAAGAAGAACGGAGAGGCCCATGGCGACTTCGAGGGGTGAATATGGCCGGTTTCCACATGTTCTTTGATGAACGCGTCCAATTCCGCCTGTTCCGGGATGGACAATGGAATACTCCGCCCCTTTACGGGTTCTGCGCCAGGTTTCAACTCTATTGCGTGGTCCCACTTTCGCTGTTCCGGCAGTTTGTCGAAGTCTTTTTTCTCGAAGACCCCTCGAAATTCCTCCAGATAATGAGCGGGGACGCTCTCTTCCAGCGTCTTAGCTCCCTTGGCCTCGTGAGCAGCAGCCACCAGCTTAGTAGCCACGCTACCCATAGCGCGGAGGTGTTCGGCATCCCGGGTGTCCAGAACGTCTTCGGGATACATCTTCGTGACGAAGATGCGGTCTCCCTCTCCTATGTCGGCGTTGTCCTCCTCCTCCCACTCCTCCCATAAGCGGGCTCGTTTGCAAGCGGCAGGACACCTGGAGAAACGAATGGTTTGTCTCTGCCAATTGATCTCCGGGTTGTGTTGTTTCAACCAATTGAACCCGATGATCACGTCGCTCTTCCCAGTATCCGTTACCGCAAACGAGAATACTTCGGCATGGTCCTGCATTCGGAGACGCATGCGCGCAACGTGGGTGATGCGTCCTCCTTTGTTGAGGGACCCGTCTGCGTTGTAAACCGGAACCGCTACGGCTAGGGGTTCCACTTCGATTCTGTGCTCGTCGACGAACCGCTGGCTTATGAATCCGTTGGTAGCCCCACTGTCCAGTAACCCGACCACTGTATAACCTTTAAGGTTATTCAGCCCTTCAAGGGTCATTGGAACCATCATGGAGTTCCCAGTGGCCCGGATATACTGGGGTGGCTCTTTCAAGTTGTCCAGTATGCCCAGGGCGTCAGGGAAGTAAGCCATCCGGATTTCTTCCACCATCTCGTCGTTCACCTCTTGTATCCTGGCCGGGTGAGTCCACTTGGTAAAAATCTCCCGTGCCTTCCATTCTTGTGCCCGTGCTCGGGTTGCAACCCGACGCACGCTTCCGAGGGGGAGTCTGCGCCATTCCGCTTTCTCTCGCTCGGGCTTCCGGGGTTTCTTGCCCCTTCGCTTAGAGTCAGAGGGAGAAACGGCTCCCTCACTCTTCTCAAACTCAGAGGAAGTCCTTGCTCCCTCTCCTTCCATCTCCACTGTGTCTTCCCCCGCACCGGGTTCTTCGATAGTCAAAACAGAGAATGAATTGTTTGAAGTTGTTACAGGTGGGGGGGGTATACGAGAATCCGAGGGCACAGTCTTCACTCGGATTCTTCGGGAAAATCCTCCTTCCCGAGGCATTCCTCCATCATCTCCGAGATCAAAGCTCGGAATTGCGGGTTGGTGGGTCCTCGGGTAGTGCAGTTACGGGCCATGTGCCCGACTTCTCCGCACTGGTAGCATCGGGGAACCGGCTTCTTGCTGACCGTCCGGTCTATGTCCATAGGTGCGGGCCCTGCGCTAGGGCCCGCCAGTGGCGACCGGGGGCGGAACGACGGCCGCAGGGGGATTCGTTGGAGCGCGCTGCTCATTCCTGCGGAAGAAGTTCTCCGGGTTCTGGTTCTGTTGCACCTTAGGCACCGTGACGGGACGATCGCAAAGCGCGCCATCCATAACGTGGAAGGCGCCACGCAACCTGTCGTGCTTGATGACCGCCACCTTCCAGTCGGCATAGGTGATCGGTAGTGCGGTTTGTCCATAGACGGACTGCAGAACCGGCTTCAGGATCCCTTGCTTGAGGAGATGGATAAGCGTGGTTTCGTCGTAACCCGCAGTGTTGTTGTATGTGTCCAGGAGCGTGAAGTACTCCGTGGCCGTTCCCGCACCCTGGTGCAGCTTCTCGATTTTAGCCTGCGCGATTTCCACCTGTGCCCCTCCTTTAAAGGCATCAATGAGGTTCTTCTCGAAGACCTCGTAACTCCGATACAGCGGGGTATCGGGGTCCCTCGGGTTGCGCATGGCCTGCACAACGTTGTTGGCCCATGCCGCTGCCGATCCTTCCTTCATGTAGGACAGGACGAAGGCGATCTTCGCGCTGTCCCGCTCGTACGTCGGGTTGTCCAGGAAGTGCAACCAGCACTCTGCCAGATAGGAGTCCACCAATTTGGAGTCTCCTTTAAACGGGGTAGGGGCGATGACACGGGCCGTCTTCACCTGTTTAGTCTCCCTGGGCCCTCCCGTAGAGGCTCTTCCCAAGGCGACGAGGGCATCGCGCAAGAGTTGTTGCGAATGGACGTTGTCCTCGCGGAGCAGATGATTCTCTCCGCGCAGGTTCCCCAGTTCCTCCTGCATCACTCCGAATTGCCCTCCTGTGTGTTGTAGGGCCTGCAGCAGGACGCTGTCCCTCTCCTCGCCGTTTAGGGCGCCAAAGCTCTCCATCGAGGGGAGCACATATTCGGTGACAGACCTGGTATTGGGGCACCCGGGCATTTATTCAAATCTGCTCGCGTTGCAACATACTATAATGTACTTCACTACATTACGGCGTCATCTCACAAGAGCTAATGCTGGCCTGAGCAGTTAGCTAAGAGGGATATAATGTGTCTCGAACCATTAGAAAGGCGCTGGACAACAATCCTGGTAAAGGGTTGAAGTGGGAAGTCGCTAATGGAGCAATCGCGGAAAGTGCCTTACCATCCTGGAAACGGATTGGGGCTACTGCACATCCCTGACTAAGGGCATATTACGAGGGAACATCCTTCTGAACCAGAGGGATCATTATTGAGCATCATCTGACGTCTCTAGAACTGCCAAGAGAGGACTGGACTTGGTCGATCTAACGGGTGACTAAGGAACTGTACTCGGGTACTAGGAAGCGGCGGCTATCACGATTTTCAGACAAATCACTTAAGCGGTTCAAGGCGGAACCATTTGGGCGGACGGTTACCGAGGAGGGTAACAGAGTGCTGACGAGGAGGTCGGCTAAAAAGTTGACATATCAACAATATCCCATCACGATCGTTCTAAGCGATGTAGATCTTGACTCATCGCTAAGCTCGGCTCGTTGATGTTTCTTACAAATCTCTCTCAATTTTACTAATTGCTTGATATCCGACAGGAGTTCATCGGCTAGCTGCTATACCACTAGTCATATACCCTGAACCCTATTGCATGTTTGTATCTGTCTCGCTTATATTGAGAATCCTGTAACGTATTTAAGTGGATGGTTATGGGAGGAACGCCAGTGAATCTCACCCCACCTGTTGGACGCGAAGTTACTAGACTTCACGCTTAACCGGTAGAGTAGTCATTCATTCGGAGACACCCAGAAGCTATACCAAGTTTCGTTTGTTTTCCCTGTTTGAATATTATCTGTGTTGGATTTGGATCTTTATAAACGACGCGTGGACATATTGGATTAACGGAACGGACGCGTGGAATATAAGGAAACGGATCAGACTTGACAATTGGTTGTAATCTCGCAAGGATTAGCAATCGCGGATACTATTTGGAATCGGGATTCATAAGAATCACTTGCTTTACGCATCGGAGTATCATCTCCAAACCTAGACCCACATCATACAAAACCGTTGAACATAAAATCTCGTCTGTCTATCGCGATTGCGCCTAGAACGGATTCGAGCAAGTTTTATCTATACGACTTGTAGACCTGTAAAGTCTTGCTTATCAAAGAGAACTAAAGTTCAAATTGCCACAATCTATACTGGATTGGAACCCCGAACTTGCACGAAGACTATAGTGTTTGAGTTGTTGTAGTTGCATTATCGAACCGCGTATTCATTTACAAGGTTTGTGTTGTGGTTATTTCACCGCTTGCCCCATAGTCAGCGTTTCATCTGGAGCCCACCGCGAGGGGTTCATTTGACTTTACTTCTCAAAGTAAAACTTTGTACAATTGGTCTATAAAGACTTGGAAAATTTGTTGGATCCCGCATTTCTAGACTTTCAAAGTCTTCAGAACTATCGAGAACCCATTCCTTGAGTCTCACGACTTGAGAAGGACGTAAACCGTCAGTTCATTCTCTTCGGACGAAGTACCCCTTCGTCCTAAGATTTCTGCTACGGCAGAAACAAACGAGTTATCATCAGAAGGCGAACTTGAACCTGAAACACCTGGTTTTCCTAAACCTTTACCTCGTCGATCCGAAAGGCACAACACACCAGTTGTCCTTCCGCCTCTACCTAGTAGAAAAAGGACTCCCAGTGCAGCAGCTCTAGCAAGAGTAAAGTCGAAAGACCAAACTTTATCTCGAGCAGCGGCATATAAACAGCTACAGTTAGCATCCGCGGATACTCAATCCGAACCAATTCAATCAAGTTCGGATCCAAGGGTCGAACTAGAGGGTCTTATTGAACCTCAAGCTTCCCAAAACTCGTCCCAAACACTACGCTCAGAGTCATCTCTTTTAGAAATGGCAGACGGAGCGAACCCAGCACCAGTTGGTGGAGCCAGAGTCGCGAGTTTTAAAATTCCATACGCTTGGGATAATAATGCTCCTAAGTTCACTACGGATGATCATGAAGACCTCATGACATTTGTTGATCATGTGAACCAGATAATGGAACACGCCGGCGTTACAGATGATGCTGAAAGGAAATTACACTTTACGAGTTATCTTCCTACAAAACGGAAGGCAACTTGGAGAGCGCTTCCTACCTACCAAAATGGAACATATGAGGAATTCCTCAAAGAAATCTATCTTAGCTATCCTGAGATTAAATCAGAGAGAGCGGGTACCATAGATCTTCTCCAGAAACTCTGCAAGAGGAACAGGGGGATCACTGTGAAGGAAGAAGGTCGCCTTAGACGTTTCGGAATAGAATTTCTTACGGAAGTAAAGAAACTCTTGACCGCTCCTGTTCTAATTACGAACCAGATCGCTTGCGATTTCTACTACGAGACGTTGGAACATACCTTTGCGACAACATTAAAAATGTCCATAGAGAGTTCTGCTCTTCTACGTGCTCAAATTCCTGCCTTACTCGTACCCGCGATTAATCCAGCGAATGCGGCAAACACGGGAGAGTCTCGAGTTGAAGATCCGATAGATGTTGCGGATCTTGTGAAATTAGCAGAAACTTTGGCTAGGAGCCAAAGCAGGTCGGCTTCTCTCTCAGTCGGTACAAAAGATGAGATATCTGTCAGGCCTCTCAGCTTTCCAACCACAAAAGTCGAACCTTATGAGGAACGACTGGAGGAAATGAACGGCGCTATCGCGCAGTTAAGGGATCAATACGTCTTGAGTCAGAAAGCGAGTGAGCAGCGTCACAATGAGGTTCTTAAATCTCATAGTGAAGTTCTCAAAACGTTGGCACAATTCGCGAAAGACCCGCCTCCACACATGAACAATAACCGTTCAAATTACGCGTACAACACGCAAGGCCCGAGTCGACCTCAATATTCGAGAGACCGAGAGCCTACGAAGGATCATGATTGCTATTATTGTGAGGAATCAGGACATTTCTCGAGGGAATGCCCTCACAAAATAGAACACATCAACAAGGGTTGGTTAGCATTCGCGGATGGTAAACACAAATTGGGTGATGGCAATTATATTCCGTCGGGCAACGGTACTCAGAAACAGAGGGTAGACAACTATTGGAAGAATAAGGCAATCAGCCAGAACTGGGTTGGTGCCCCGTATGACTTCGAAGCGTACGAAGAAGCGGGGAGGCCTATGGATTTCCATGAGACGGCTATGGACGAAATTAGAACGTTGAAAGTCCAGCTTGCCAAAGCTAGGCAAGTAAATATTCAAACTTCTGTCCCACAGGTGGTTCAACCCACCTATATGGCTCAAACTCAACCGACTGCGGTTATACCGTCAAACTTTGATTTTGGACAAGCCTTTCAGACTTGGATGATGAAAAACATGAGTTCGGGAGAGTTACCTGCTACGCAGGATCAGTTTGCAACGACTAGGACCGGGTTAAAGACTGGTACCTCGCCCAATCCAAATTTCTGAATGGTCCTAGGATTGAGGCAAAGGCTCGATTTACGAGACCAGCTAAGCCTCCTGAGGACCGTAATGAAGCTAGTTTAGCAAACGCTAGAAGGGATTGGAGGGCTAGAACAGCTGAGATCACAGAGAAGGAGCGGGATTTGGAGAGAACGTCTGGATTAAATCGGAATGGAGCAATCGCGAATACTGTTGAATTACCGTATCGCAATGTTCCGCCGGTCCAGTCGACCTCAGAAGAACCAGCACCTATTCAGGGTGAAGAAGAGGCTGAAATGGAGGAAAGAGCCTACCAGGTTCGAGCTCCAGTACAACGGGATGGGATAGGGAGAAAGTTGACCGACCAAATACTAAGTTCTGAAGTAACTTTGGAACTCAGAGATTTGGCGAGCGTTTCTCCTGAAGTTCGAGAGACGATTAGAAGGGATCTAACGAAGTCTCGAAGACCTGTAAAACCCAACCATGTGAAGCAAGTCATGTTCAAAGAGGAACAAGACGTCTTGCCTTTCCTAGATGAGGAGGAAGACTTAAAACTGGAGTATGACGCACTCAACTTGAGCGAGTTGCCGATAGTCTCGTCAGTATTTGTTACCACAATCGCGGATGGTGATACTCGTGGTGGAAAAAAGTGATGGACGGTGGAATTTGCTGACAGATTCCGGAGCTGGAAGAAGAGGTAAGGGCCCAAAACCGAATAAGGGGGAGTTCTACTGGGCTGGAAGAACATTTGTAGCCTATTGATGCCATCAAAAAATGCCGACTTCCCAACGAAACAGGACAAAACAGTCAAATGACGACCCCTCATATCTCCACAACGGATGCATATTTTACGACCGTCTGACTGGTGAAATTACTCGCAGTGACAGAGGGTTCAGTCTAGGCTTCATAAATTTTACCAGAAATTTTTTTAGAACGAGTTGAAAAATGCTTGTTTTGGTTGTTGGCGGTTTCTGATGGGACATCAGCTGTCAGTGATGCCATCAACGGTTCCAAATACTGCCACCTGTCCGGTATATGTCCTGCATAGTTGAGTTTGCCTCAAAAAGATGCTCCATCGTAGAGATATGGCCGTCAAACCGACCGTCCATCACTTTTTTCCACCACGAGTATCCCTGTGGGTTCGGTAGTAATACCGGACCCCTACGTTCAATATTTGGAAAGTTTGGCTCCTGGCGAGGTACCTAAACAGGTATTCGTCGATCCAAAGCAAATATACGTAGCAAGGGATTCAGCCCATCTCCGAGTAGTCTTTCCAAATATCAATACGCAAGGCAAGGTAGAATCTATAATGGATTCAGGGTCTCAAATAGTCTCGATTTCGCTGGACCAAGCAGCGGAGTCAAGATTAACTTGGGATCCTGATATACAGATCTACATGCAAAGCGCAAATAGGTCATTGGAAAGATCAGTGGGTCTGGCAAAGAACGTACCGTTCACATTCGGAGGCATAACTGTCTACCTGCAGGCCCATGTAATAAGGGGTCCAGCGTATAAGGTTTTATTGGGGCGACCCTTTGAAGTCTTGACCGAGTGCCAGATAAATAATAGTCGCGATGAATCTCAGACAATTCCTTG